>JANVCC010000042.1:1303959-1416459 GCA_025345505.1 Todiramphus chloris collaris
GGGGCCGGGTGCGACGCTGCGGGGCCGCCGCCGCCGCCCATGGAGCCCAACGGGACGGCGGCGGCGGGGGGCAACGCCTCGGCGGCGGGGGCGGTGGCGGGCGGCGGCGGTCCCGCCGGGAGCGGCCCCCTCCTCATCCCCTCGGCCTTCGGGACGGTGCTGTCGGTGATGTACGTGGCCGGGGTGGCCGGTAACGTCTACACGCTGGTGGTGATGTGCCACTCGGCGCGCTGCGCCGCCCCCATGTACAGCTCCATCGTCAGCCTGGCCCTGGCCGACCTGCTCTACCTCTCCACCATCCCCTTCATCGTCTGTACCTACCTGGCCCAAGACTGGTACTTCGGGGACCTGGGGTGCCGCATCCTGCTCAGCCTGGACCTGCTCACCATGCACGCCAGCATCTTCACCCTCACCCTCATGTGCACCGAGCGCTACTTGGCCGTCACCCGGCCCCTGGACACCCTGAAGCGGTCGCGAGGCTACCGGAAGGTCACGGCGGGGGCTGTCTGGTCAGTCTCGCTGCTCCTTACTTTGCCCATGATGCTGATGGTCACCCTGACCGAGGGGAGCAAGGCAGAGGGCAAAGTGAAGAGGATATGTGCGCCCACCTGGAGCATGGATGCCTACCGGACCTACCTGACGGTGCTCTTCAGCACCAGCATCATGGCCCCGGGAATCATCATTGGCTTCCTCTACACGCGCCTGGCCAGGACCTACCTGGAGTCGCAGAGGAACCCCCCCCACAAGGAGAAGAGTAAGAGATCCCCCCGGCAGAAGGTTCTCATCATGATTTTCAGCATCGTGCTGGTCTTCTGGGCCTGCTTCCTGCCATTTTGGATCTGGCAGCTGGTGCGACTCTACAGCAACTCCCTGCAGCTCACCACCCAAACCCAAAAGTGCATTAACTACCTGGTGACCTGCCTGACCTACAGCAACAGCTGCATCAACCCCTTCCTCTACACCCTGCTCACCAAAAACTACCGGGAATACCTGCGCAACAGGCACCGCAACTTCTACAGGTTCACATCCTCCTTTCGCAAGAGGGGTGCCAACCTGCAGTGCTCCTGGGGACGGTCCATGTCCTCCAGCAATCAGTATGACTACAGCTCAGAAGCTGTGGGCATGGCCACGCTGAAGGACAAGTGAGGAAGAAGAGGTGCTCTGGAGACACCAGGACCAGCAGAGCGTCTGGCCAAGGTAGGCTTAGCCCTGAAGGGTCCTCATTTCTCATGGTCACTTCAGTTAGGGACAAGAAGTTGAATGAACCCAATTACTAGGAGATGCATCTCAATTTTCACCTGGCTTAGGGCTGTCAGGGGGTACTGCTAGGAGCCAGCAGCCATCCAGGACAAATGCTTCAGGGTTTTGAGTGCAGAAGATGAGGTGGGTACTTTGTTCAGTTCTGCCACAAACTCTTTCCATGCTTTGCTGAGTTTTGCCCAGCTCCAGCTCTGCTCGGTTTCTCCAGTGGGGTTTCTCAGTGCTATCTTCAGGCTACAGCTGGGTAAGATCTGCAGAAGTCTGAAATTGTCCTGATATTGCTTAAGTTAGCTGCAAGCCCTGGCTTTTTCCTGTATATTGCTGTTGTCTGGTTCTGGAGTGTGTAAAGAGACCTTTAAGCCCCTTCTCCTATTTCCTGTTACACTACAGTTCCATCGAGCTTAAAGTCTCTATTTTAAAATTCATTGCGGCAGCACTTCGAACACCAAGCATTCAAAACCCACAAGGTAAGCTGTCAGAAACTACAGGATTATCTAAAAAAAGCTTGTAAGTTTTTAAGGTTTCTACACAAGGTGATTTGAGTTTGCCAGTGATTTTTTTATTTTATTTTTTTTTAAGTTGGTCCCTTTCTCAATAGTCAACAGGGCTTGAAAACCTGAAAATTTACCTTGTAAAGAAATAACAGTGTCTTATAATCCTATCACTCAAAGACCTGAGGCTCTAAAAAAAATGACTGAATCCTGAATCATGCTACTTATCGTAAAAGGGACAAATTTATTCAAGACATTTCATGAAAAGTATTTTGCCTCAGTGCATTCTGCTCATTTTCTCCCCACCTAGCATCTTACAGTAAATCTTCACCGCAGATACCAGAGATGCCTGTAAGCATCTAAACAATGAAAAACTTCAGTTTATAAAAGAAATGCTGATTAAAGAGTGGAGCATCATCAGGTTTCCCCTTGCATGGTCTCGGCACCCAGCTCAGGGGGGTGTATTTACCAAGGGAGAGGCTATGAACATGGGGAGGAATTTGGGTCCAATATTCCTCTTCCCTGTTCTGGGACAGGCTCTCGGGGTGAGTAAAGCACAACATAAGTTGCATAAACTATTCTCAGCAGCTAGTGCATAATCCAACCCCATTGATTTGAGAGGAGTCCCACTCCAGCCCTGCAGTGTTACTGGGTTCCTTTAAGGTACCAAACTTTGGGTACGTTTATGTTAAAGCAGAGACATGAAGTGCCCACAGTGCAGCCAGGGATGGGGAGCAGAGAACAGAGCACAACAACATGCTGGATTTTACACACTCAACTAACAGCAGAGAAATAAACCCTTCAGGGCATGTGTTGCATGAAGACCAGGGAAGCACTTTCCTGTGCCAGGCATTATTCTTATAGATGCAGTTGTTGGGGTGCTTTTTGGGGAAAGGGGAATAAGTAACTCACCTCAGAATTGCTTCTATTGCTTTAAACCGTGGAACTGCCTAAGAAATGCTGGTGACCCCTTTGTCATGTTCCAGTATTGTGTAGACTACCAAGCTGGGCAGTATAATTACACCTAAAGTTGCCCAATTCCTTATGAAACAGGGGGACTAATACACAGGTCGTGTTGGGAATTGGCACAGAGTGCTGGCTTCCACAGTTTTTAGGAACAGCTTTTCAGGAACATTTTTTTTTCAGAAACATCTCATTTTTGAATTATTCATTCTGAAGTCATTGTTACTTTTCTTTTACTTCCCATTTCCGGGGCTGGAAGTCACTCCCGTATAAGAATAATAAAGATAAGACTTAACTCAAAAGGTGGTGTGGGAAGGCTGGAGTACACTTGTCATCTGTGTGCTGTGCTGTCCTGCTCTCAGGCACATGCCATTTTCCTACCTCTGAGAATAAAAAATAAATACTTCCTTATGGCTATAGAAAGAAAAACTCACTCTGATTTGGATACTGACCTGTGCTGGTGCATCTTGATTTCCACTGCTTGGCCTGAAGAGAAGTCCTTGGAAGGCCACTGACTGACCCACCACAACATTACAAGACTGCTATAGGATGGGTGAAATACCATGAATAAACCGTTGCAAGGCATAGTGTGTATCTATTAACAGGTAGGTAAGGGGAAGCAGGTGATGGAAAAGCTGCATACACGTCAAAAAGTGTATTAGGGAATACAATTTCTGGTTTAAAAAAAAAAAACCCAAACCAGCAAACACATTAAAACATCTAAAGCCAAACAGTCTAAAAACATAGTTATTAATAAGACGGGGAAGCTGAAAAGAAAGAAGGAAAAAAGGGGGTGAAAATGCAGAGCAGATGACATCTACACTCATAACTTAACATGGGGACGAGCAAACAGAAGACTTTGATTTGGGGTACATTGCCCAAGATGTGCCATCAGCCCCCAGAAGGGATTCTGCTGCTCTTCCCAGGGTCACGAATGGTGTGCAGGAGATGTGCTTTCTGTGCCGCACTGTCAGAGCATTAAACATCAAAGAGTTGATGGAAGAGCATCCAAACAAAACATAAAATACTGGATATTTGTCACTCATTGGGTTTTTCAGCCAGTGTGTGCTTCAGATCAGTCCCATCCCAGTACTGCTTCTCTCTCCCATCAGGTGCTGCCAAACCCGTACGAGGTTACTCGAACAAGAGAACCAGTAAATTTGATTACAGCCACAAAGCATGTGCTTGGAGTAAAGGAGAGCCTGTTTAACACACAGAACTGGCCAGCAATCAGAAGATGCTGCTGTGAGTGATGAATGATGGCTCTTCAGCAGTGCAGGAAGCACCACATGGTGCGGACCTTCACAAACATCACTCCTCGGGAGCCTCTCGTACTCCCAGGGATCAGAGCTCAATTTAAGAGATTAATTGCACAAACCACATCCCTATTATTGTCCCATCAGACTAGTTAAACTGCCAAAACTCAGAAGGTTTGACCCACTTCATAAACATCCCACAAGAGCAGATGTTTTAACTGAGTTCCTCGTCTGTAATTGGGCAAGCCTTGACTCTGCTGGGTGTGCTCATGTTTTGGAAATGAGGAGGCAATCTTCATGTATCTTTCTTTAACAACAAAAACAAATTAATCTTGGCTTTGGGAAGGGATTGCTGCTGCTTGTCTATAGCACAGAGTCCTGTCCAGGGCTGATGCCACCTTTAAGTTCCCTATGAGGGGAACCCCCATATGGGGTAGCTGTGCCTGTGGCTCACCCGGAGCATCGTGGGGAGGGTTTGGTAGGATCTCAGTATTCATAAGCACATCTCCCTGCAGTCAGCACAGGCCATGCAAAACTGCTGTAAAGCAGCTTGGGCTATTTCTGACATGAGGAAGAGGTATTACCTGTCCTCAACACCAAAAAGGATGACTCCAGACTCCCAAAATCATGAGATTAAACCCACACCTTTTCTTTACAACCACAGAGGCTGCAAAAGTGTATGAAAACTGAGAGAGACACAAACCTGTCAGTGGGACTTGGCAAACTCTTAAGTAACTTGTCTCCTCACGTGGTAAATCTGAAGCATCTCAGGCCAGGGCTGAAGCAACAACAGGAAAGTCAGTCAGGATGTAATTGAGCAAAACGTGGTGATTCCCTTGAAAACAATTTTACTTTGGTTATTGTACATTCCAAGAAGGCAAGCTCTGTGCACCCTGGGATCATTTGTCATACCCAAATCATTGTAATCCTGTGGTTCTTAATTTTTTAACTTTTTTTTTATATTATTGCAAATGAAATTTTGTTGCAGGTTCAGTGACTCACCCAGTTCTTCAGCAAAGGGGAGAATGGTAATTTTATGGAAAGCAACAGCATTTTTCTTGTTGGGCCAGCGGTTGTCACCACAAAACTCCACACGTGCTTTGCAAGAGAGAAGAAGGTTTAAACACTAGAAATTCTTTTTCAACACCTCTTTGAGTTTAGGTTTTCATGAAAAAAAAATGAACCAAAACAAAACCTACAAAACAACCCAGACTGTGAAAGAAACACAGTTTCATCCTGAGTGCTCTTTCCTTCCTTTCATCTAAGGCAGTACCTGCTGCAGCAGTGACAGTTTTTCCACTTCAACTTGAAAAGAGGAAACACCAGTCCTTTGTGGGACAAGTGAGAATGGTTGTTAAGACACAAGAGAATCCATTTGAACCTTATAGAATTTTTGCAGACTTTACCTTCAGTCACACATTTTTGATCATCTTTCTCTTCACCTTTTAAAAGCAAACATGCAATTAATGCTCAAGAATCCCACATTACAATTTACTCATGAGCATGGGCAACTCATTAACGTTTTAACTCCTATTTCAGCAGTCATTGTTGGTGCATAATCTGTGATTGAATACCAGGGAAGTCAGTGAAATCACCTCTACTTCATGAGCACATTGTACCTTAGAGGGCTGGAACACCTATCCTATGGGGACAGACTGAGAGAGTTGGGGTTCAGTCTGGAAAAGAGAAGGCTCCAGGGAGACCTTATTGTGGCCTTCCAGTATCTGAAGAGGGCTACAAGAAAGCTGGGGAGGGACTTCTTAGGCTGTCAGGTGGTGATAGGACTGGAGGGAATGGATTAAAGCTAGAGATAGGTCGATTCAGGTTAGACATCGGGAAGAATTTCTTCCCCATGAGGGTGGTGAGACTGGAACAGGTTGCCCAGAGAGGTGGTGGAAGCCCCATCCTTGGAAGTTTTTAAGCTCAGGCTGGATGGGGCTCTGAGCAACCTGCTCTAGTGGGAGGTGTCTCTGCCCATGGCAGGGGGTTGGAATGAGATGATCTTTAAGGTCCCTTCCAACCCTGACAATTCTATGATTCTACCTTGTGTGGTACAAAACGCCCAGCTCGCTACGCAGTGGCATTGACCAAGGAGAACAGGCAGGATGCCTCAATTCATAACCTGTTCCCTCATCAGCATGAGGAAAGAAGAAGATGCATAAACCTCATGCCTGAGCCCAGCCCTCAGGCTGTGGGAGCAGATAATGCAGCACCTGAGAAATCCCAAAGGCAGACCCTGAAACTCTGTCTCCACTGGGAAGTTTGGCCGGTTTGGGGATGCTCGGCTCGGTTCCTCCCGTCATATTTCTGAGTCCCTCTGGGGGCAGCAGCAATCTTCCAGCCTGAGGTCTCAGGAAGAAAATCTGCTTTGTATTTTAGGCTTTCAAATGTAGCAGTTGAAGGGAATCAGGGCACAACCTGCCTATGTAACAGCATTTCATTTCTTTAAAGGATAAGGTTATTACAACAGCTGAAAGGGAAGAGCCTGATGTGAAGAGGACGCCCACCTCCAAGTGCTGACTTCCCCCTCCCATATTTCTTTCTATGCCAAATCCAGACCAACTTTATTCCTGTCATTTTGCACAGCATCCTGACTGCCTGCGCCCACAGAAACACCCAGAGCTGGTGACTAACCACAGTTTAGCCCATCTAGGGAGTTTTTGCCTTATAAAAGGTTGTTGCTGTTAGATTCAAGTCTTTCTGGGGAGTAGAAGAGACGTGGAGTTAATTGCTGTGACTTTTAAGAAATACATCGCTTTGCCTTCAAAATAGTTAAAACACTGAAAGAAGTTACTGAGGTGTATTAAAACCCTAAATGGGACATATATTAAAAGTTGGGGGTTTTCAGCCAACAGTGTGCTCTTGTAGCCAAGAAGGCCAATGGTATCCTGAGGGGCATGAAGAGGAGTGTGGCCAACAGGTCAAGAGAGGTTCTCCTCCCCACCTACTCTTCCCTAGTGAGGCCACATATGGAATATTGTGTCTAGTTCTGGGCTCCTCAATTCAAGAGAGACAGAAACTGCTGGAGAGAGTCCAGTGGAGGCTACAGAGATGCTGAGGGGACCGGAGCATCTCTGTGCCAAGGAAAGGTTGGAGGCCTTGGGGCTGTTTAGCTGGAGAAGAACAGACTGAGAGGGGATCTGATCAATGCTCATCAATAGCCAAAGGGTGGGGGTCAAGAGGATGGGGCCAGTCTCTTTTCAGAGGTGCCCAGCAACAGGACAAGAAGCACAAACTGGAACCCAGGAAGTTCCACCTGAAACTAAGAAAAAGCTTCTTTGCTGTGAGGGTGGCAGAGCCTGGCCCAGGCTGCCCAGAGAGGCTGTGGAGTCTCCTTCTTTGGAGAGATTCCGAACCCTCCTGGACAATACAATCCCGGGTCCTCTGCTCTGAGTGACCCTGCTGGAGCAGGGTGGTTTGACCAGATGATCTCAAGAGGTCCCTTCCAACCCCCACCGTTCTGTGATTCTGCTTAGTAATCCACCTTTCTGCCCACTCTGAGTTTCTAGCACGGTGTATATCACCTTTGGGGGAGATTAACTTCATTTTTGAAAACTGCTGGTTTTGAATGGTTAAAACTGAGCTTCGTGATCTGTGAACCCAATTAGAAAAAAATGTGGCAGCATCTTCTCTTTTTTTCCTCCACCCAAAAAAGGGACAATTGAAAGAGGAGAGGAAGAAATTAATCCTGAAGATTTCTTCTGGCATTTGGGCTCTGGCATTTCTGGTTCTCTCCATTTATAATAGATTTTTATTTAAATGAAACATTTTTGCAAACACTAGGAATGCTTCTATAGTGAGAAACAAGGTGTAGAGTTGAGAGGCATTCTTTAATTTATTAGCAAAGGCTGAAATTCAATATTGCGGAAGATCCCACCCAAACCTCTCCACCAAGATATCTGGAGGGAAGGCAGTAAATAAGTTTGCACAAAATCAAACCATCCAGCAACATTAGCCATGCTTGGCAGAGGATGCAGTTCTAAAACCAAAGCGGTTCTAATGCTGGAGAAGTAAAATCTGTGAGGTTTGTTTCAGCTTATTTAGACCAGTGTCTCACTGAGACGTCGTTGGCCTTTCCTTGCATGTTCCCGTTAGGATCGTGAATGCAGCTCCTGAATTCTCAACTAAAACCAAACACTATTTCATCCAAACAAAGCAAGGGAGATTCCTGAAGCTAAATGCGGTGTGTCCATAAACACAGCCTCTTGGAGACAGTCACTGCTTCACGTATGCGCTCCTGCAAACCTCACCAGGGACATCCATCAAATTCACAACACTTCTACACCTTTTTATGGTTTTTTTAAATATCAGATTGACATTTGAGAACCATGAGGCTGGCTCTTGCAAGAAGCTTCCCAGGAAACGGCACTACATAGCATTTACTTCTCAGGCTACACTGAACTTACCTTTCAGAAATCTGGAAGGATAGAGAAAGTAAATTAACTGTAATGTAGTCAGGCTAAAAGGGGCAAGACAGCAGCATTCATGAAGACACACTCAGAGATTGCACGCAAACCTTCAGGGATGTGCAGGTCACACCAGACAAGTTGTCCATGGCAGTAGGCAGTACCAGCTCCTGCAGCACCTTTGCTTTGGGGAGCATGGGCTGACAGCTAGCTCCCAGCTTTACACTACTGAAAATCCCAGTAACCCCACAGATTTAAAGCGAGTTTCTGCTTTTTCTTTGTAAATTTATTTTTCTTTCATTTAATACTATAGAAGGGAACATTTTACAAGAACAGCACTGTTGTAAAATCAGCTGGAACCCTGGTTACCTCTAGCCACCACATTTTGGAAGCAGCTTTCTGCCCCTGGGCAGTGTTCAGATGAAGCAGCAGGAGCAGAAGACATGGGGAGCCTGCAGCACCCGCCTGCATCGCATGTTCTGCTTCACAGTCGCAGCAGTTATCTGATCCCTCTTGTCAAGTATAGGTATTTATCTTCTTCTACGTCATCTACTGGTGGACACTCACAGACCATTGATCCCAAAAGCACTAGTGCTGTTGAGAAGTAACCCAGGTGAGCCTCAAGCAAGATAACTAAGAAAATCCAGAAGAGACTTACAAGGGTTTTGATGCTGGAGACGCTTATTGAGGCAGCAGCTACCACCGGAGCCGAAGAGAAAGAGTAACTGAAATGGGGGGAAGTCAGAACTCCTGCCTTCTCATACCAGATCACCACTGCCTTGCACTGTGACCTCAGAGAAGTTGTTTATTCCAGTGCTGCTGGTCAGTACTTGCCTAGAAAACAGCGATGCTATTTCCATCTGCACAAGTGATTTAAGATGTGACTGATGGGTAGGAAATGTTTCCCTCTTGCTTGGATGAGAAGTGCTACATACGGAAGGGAAAAGCTCTCCTTGTAGGGATAACTTAGGGTTTGGGTTCGTTAGTAATGGTCAAATGGAGGAAGTGTTTCTATACCAGAGCTTTTCTCATTTTGATGAATGGCAGCCAGTTGGCAAAGGTGAGCGTGTAGCCCACAGCACTGGCGGCTCTTCTCAACCGGCTTTTCTGGGACTGGGGCTGAAGTGAGCCTCCTGATAAAAGCATCACCTTTTCAGTGCATCGATTCCCTCTCTAAAAACCCTGCCTGGGTGAGAAACACCACCAGGAGATACAGTAGGGAAGCAAAATCACCTTTACCTTCTAGGGGAGCCTCTTCCTCCCTACATTATGGGTCGGGAGCCCCAGGGTCAGTGGAGGTAAAGGCCAGGGCATCGCTCGCAGGCAGAGCCAGTGCGGCAGCCTGCGCTAACTGCAGGACTGTAGTGCAGAGGAGGCTGAACAGAAATAATTACCCCAGCGCTCGTCACTGCTTGCTAAACACGGCAGAGCTTCCCTGTCATTTTGTTGCTGGCATCTTTTTTAGAATGATTAAATCTGTTGAGTAACCTCCGCCTGCCTGAGGCACAGCACGAGTAATTCCCAACAACAGAAGCAGAGGAAATAGCAACCGAGTAACTTTCCTTGGCTGCTCTCATGTGCCTGTTTGTTTTAATACAAAGGCGAGTTTATTATGATAAACATCTCTCAAACTTCAAAGCCCTGCCTCGACCTTTGCAGCAGCTTCTCTTAGGCAGGATGAGAAAGCAAAGCTCCAAAGCCTACGGTGCCCAGTGTTAGGGGAAAAGCCCCTTTGCAGACCTGTTTAAATAGGGGGGACCACAGCGGAGGGACTGGCACAGAGCTGGAGCATCACTTGGTCTTTTGCCTTCATTCATGTAAGTGAATATTTTCTCTACCAGGGATTGTGCGCCCTGGGTATTCAATATCTATCAAAACAAACAAACAAAAAAAACCAAAAACCAAACCTGTAATAAATCTTGAGTTTAGTCCAGTAAAAGATAAGAAAAAAACTTGAAACTTCTAACTACACGGCCTTGGGAACCTGTTTGTGTCCCCCTTGACTCTAGCCCCTGTGTTCACAGCCCCAGAGGGGCCCCGTGGAAGCAGGATGCGGGTGGCCTCAGGTGCAGGGAGAAGGGCTTCCACAGCTACACTACCTTCAGAACACAGAAGTGAAATACTTGATGTGTCACACGGAATTACTCATTAATCTTAATGAGAGCACACAGAAATTGCTTTAGGCTGAAAGGAGGCTCAGGAAGGCAATACCACATCAACTCCACGCTGCCTGCAGGAATAAGGCTTTACGTGTGGTGTGAAAATAGGGTGGGGAAGGGACAGGTACCCCCAAGGGCTCTGGAGCAGAGCACATGCCCAGGCACCGGCAGCTGCCGGAGACTTACGTTTTCTTGGAATCTCATCTCCTGTCAGGATCTCAGTGCAGAACCAGTGTTTGATCTGACAGCCACCTGCCCTGTTCACATCACATCTTGACTTCCTTGCAGATCCTCCTCTCTTCTTGCCCTGTTCAGTGTGCTCGCACACAAACCCAGTACCTACGGGAGCCTCCAAACTCCGCTCCAAGCTCTCGCGGTGCAGGGTGAAGGGTTACAGAGGCAGCAGGGGCAATGGGAGCAGGATGCCTCTGATAGTGTCAGGGCATGGAAAGAGAGAAGCTCTCTGGCATGAGCATGGCAGCTTAGATCTCAAAAAAGCATCTGTAATAGGCATGTTTGTGTTCTGTCACATTCATCAGTAAATGCTTACCTCGGAGAGCTCTGAGGCCTGTGTTTCAGACTCAGTCTGTGGAGGGTCTATGTATAGAGACTTCATCCAGGGACCTAAGGACTGTGCATTGCCATCGTCCTCCATAGACAGAAACTCCTACCCATGTTGAAGAAAGCTTCTATGGAAAGATCATGGATCAAACGTGACTGTTTAGGTTATTTGTTCATAGAAATATGTGTTTGTTTTTAGCATGTTACTGTCTTTGCCATTCTTATTTCAACCTTACACTTTTTTTCCCCCGTCTCTGCATGTTCAGTCCTTTCTTTGGGTTACATTTTCTCCTCAGCAACAAGTTGCAGCCTCCCCCAGGGGTTCTGCTTCCACCCTCACTTTCTCCATAGCTAAACCCACCACCAGCAGACTCTAACGCTACAGTGAGAGTTTTGAGGCCTTGGGGAAATTTCTTACCTCTTGAATTTCAAATCTGTGGTTTCAGGTTGTCTGCAGAGAAGGCAGGAGTCTGTGTTGATTTCCACAAGCTAATCAGAAAGCCAGCATGTTTCTGCAAGCACAACTGCTGTAAGAAAATCCTTACACTACATTAGAGAAGTTATACCTGCATAGCTAGGAGCTTGATTTGACGAGTGTTCTCTTCACTGTTACTCCATCTTTAACCTCCCCTGTCCCCTTCTTTGGGCTGGTATCGCTGTTCTTGCAGCCTTGTGGTTTGAAAGGATTAAGCCATTTTAGTTTGTAGGGTTGGTTTGGGTTTGTTTTCTTTTCCAATCAAGACAAAAATAACTATTCTTGTCCTGATCAGAATCACCATCCACCCCTAGGCAGCGAAACCGATACAACTGATGGGCAGTGAAAAGAAGAGCTTGGGAAACAACGTCTTCAAATCAGTTTTGAAAATAATGGGGGGAAAGCATCAACGCATGCACTTGAGCTTGTTCTCATTTGAATATCACTCAGATTGGTAAATGGCTGAATTCACCATCCAAATTCTTTTACCCCGCTGCTACTACAAATATCTATGAGACCTGTGTTCTCATATGACTTGGACTTTACCTTCTATTTTCTGCTTTCTGGTCAGTGAGTAAGGCCATGGCTTCCCTCTCAAGAGGTGCACATTAGCCTGCAGGGAAGCTTTGTGAAGCCTTCTGAGGCACAATAACCATCAGGAACCCTCATATCTTTGCCAGAGCACCCATGAAAACATAGTTCTGCAGCTTCAATCCACACAAATAATCTTTGTGATGGATCTTCAGATGGGAAGGGACTACACACTCGCAGCTCAGCATAGGGGAGCAGTTTTCCTTACACTGCCTCAGAACCTGTGGGTTTTTCCTCTGTTCAGTTTTTAATTATTGAACTCACACTTCATGGACTTCATTTCCCCGCACATTAACAGCTGGTGGTTTCGGAGGTTGCAGTTGGTGAGGGCAGTGCCTGGGATGGATAGTAATTACTTGCTGAGCTCATTATAATTGTGCAGTTATTGAATAATTTGGAAAGGCAAGCAGGGGGAATATTTGGTTAATTAAGAGCTCAGTTAATCATTGCTAAATTTAGCCTTCCCCAACAGTGCTCACCTTCTGCGGCTTTGAAAGCTTTTGCTTACCCACTCTGCCAGGGGAAGCGGGAACACTCGCTCTGGTCTGTGACTTCAGTCATCGAGATGGTGCTTGCTCTTCACCTCTTGCTGTCATGGTTTTGGTCCCTATCCCTGCTAGCTCCCACCCTGCCAAGTTTGGCTTTGTGGGCGTTAAGATCTCTCTGAAGCTGCCATCAGTCGCCAGTGAGATATTTAATTAGAAACAACTCACCTGGAAGCACTCGGGCACTTTTGGGACCAAATTCTCATCCAATGAACAAAATTCACATTACAGACAAAACAGTGAAGGATGAGCATTTAACAGACCCCAGGAACAGTAGAAAAGCTTTCGAGCCCCTGTGATTTTTCTGTAGCTGCTGAACCAACACAGTTGCTGGGCACACGTTTCTACTGCTTGATATTTTTGATAATTTAAAGCTTAGGAAGCAAATTTATCAACCAGAGGGTGTTTTCTGGAGCCTGGACTAAGTTCTGGGGGCCCTGGAGAGTCTGCAAGGCAGTGCTCAAGGCAAAAAAAACATATACAGCTTATTGTTGTGTTTTTACTGTTGCACAAAGAATGCCAAGTATCTGTATGAGATTTCAGGCAGGCTTGTAACTGAAAGGATTTTATTTGAGGACTTTCTGGCAGAGTTTTGAGGGAAGGACTTAAACAGGAAGTAGCATTTGACTCAAGATGCGTACAACTTATTTTTAAACAATTAGTGAATGGATTATTAAATAATTATTTTGCTCTGGGCTTTTATCATTTGTCCTAGTTTAATTTAACACATGATATTCTTCATGCACAGTATCAGTCAGATGTAATAACCACTGCAGACATGCCCAGAGGATTTGTCTGTTGGCTGGCACGTGCTAATGAAAAGGGTACCCCCCTCCCAGTGTGGGAAGTCAACCACAGATGTTCAGAAATGAGAAAAAAAGAAAAGTAGAAGCAAAGCCTTGAAACCTTTGCTGACCACAGGCAGATTTATCCCCTTTGTACTTCCAGGGTGGAAGAATGTTCAGAGGCTCCAAGAGTTAAGGGCTCCTCGGAGCCTGCCTGTAGTACACAGAAAAAGAGGAGGAAGAGTCCGTACTGAACCTCATCCTTCACAATATGCTTCATAACAAAGTAAATTATTTTTTCTGCTATGGAGAAGACATTAGAATAAGCCAGATCTTATATGTCTGGAGACATACCAGTCTTTTACCAAGGCATCCGTGAACTTCTTCTATTTTGTTTTTAGTTTAAATGCTGCAAAAAAAAGAAAATAATTTTTAAACAGGTTTTTAAGAGCAAACTCTGCAAGGTTAATTCTTCAAAACAGAAGAGATGTCAAAGCAGGTTGATTTTAAGATCTGACAACCTTGACAGCCTCCTTGCAGCAGCACACAGCCACGGCATTTCAGCAGTTACCCATGGTTACCAAATTGTTGAATGAAACGGAATCCAAACCTGTCGAGGGTCGTAAACTCACAAACAGGCAGGATAAGTGACCTGGAATGATAACTAGTCGAGTACTCCACTGGGTGCTTAATTGAATATTTTGCCAAACTGCTCCAAATTAATGGAGCTCATCCATTCTGAGTCAGGGCTGCTGAGGAGACGAGAAGCTCCTGGTGGGATCTAGTTGATTTTAAATATTCTTTTTTTTTTTTTTTTAACACTAATTCTAACCCACATATTAATTTGATTCTTTCAATACTAAGTGAAATGTCTCTAAAAAAATATTTCAGTCTCTTCTTCTGAAGGGATCCAACACTCTCCTGAAGCCCCTGGGCAATCAGTTAGTTTTATCTTTCCCCATCACGTGTATCTGTGCGGTATCAGTCTCCATCAGCTGACATTTGGGATGTCAGGCCTTGCTCTTCAGCACTCACTGTTATGTGGATTTAGAATTCGCTTTCTCAGCAGTTCTTCAGCAGCAGGTCTCACCCTTTGGGAAGGGGTCACATGATGGGTCACGCATAATGTCTTGCTGTGTCACACAAAGAGCCCAAACATTATCTCCTGTTTCCCCATTGAGTATTTCTGCTGCCAGCACCTCCGTAGAGTCTCCACATCCAGCAGATGAGCCCTCCCCATCCCAGCTGCTGACTGCATTTTGGGCTTACCAGCCAGAGCCAACCATCCAACTCCCACCGTACCCTGAACCTCCTCCTGGGGTGGTCCCTACCACCCACCTTGTGAGGGGCCAAGGGACACAAAGGTTTTCTTGGCTTCCTGCAGAGGAGTGTGTGCAGTCAGAATTCTTGTAAGCACCACTTTTACTGCCTTCTCCCAACATAAACTGGACAAATTGATGGTGTCCTGGCCCTGAGGATAAACACCATCTCTGCTGTTTAGAGTAGCTGACTCCTGAAAGGATGAACACGTGGCTGAGCTGACATCCTTGCTGCTGGGGAGCTACCCAGGGTACGGGAGGTGGCTGCAGGCTGGTGGCACTACCCCAGCAGAAACCCTCCCCTGCTCTCAGACAGGAACAGGAGCAGCCCCTTCGGAGGATTAAGGCCAGAAAAAGCCCGTGCAGTTCACTCAGGTACCATAACAATCTGAGAGTGACTTTGCAAAAATACAGAGGACTAGCAATATTCACCTGAGGCAGTTGTGAAAATTCTTGCCACGGTCTGGTTTAGCCCGTACCCAAACACAGATTTTGGCTTTTAGCTGCAATACACCAATGTTGCAAAATGCTCAGTTTTACGAGGTCTTCATGTTTGAGATGAGTTTCAGCTTTTTAGCTGTTCAGGTATGGTAAACCCTCATGTGGTTAGGAAGCACGTTTGGCTACTCTCTCCAAAAAGAAGTTACTGCAATATTTATGGTCAGGCTAGTACTTTTGGAGGCATCCAAGATCAGATAAGTTCGTTAAGTCAAGAATTCTTTCCACACCTGTGTTCCTCACAACAAAATAATATTTCTCCATTTCAAGGCAGATAATTTAGAGAAAAATTTTACTCGGCACGCTGATACAAACCTGAAACACTGGCATGCTCCATGCATAAAGCTGGCTCAGACGTACACATGCTGTCCTCACCTTTCAAGGCCTTGAACACAGCTGCACAATACTTGTTTCCTAAGTGATACAGTCTGGTGCAGCTGGACGACTCTGAAGGCATTCAGCAAACACGCCCTCAGAGAACTAAAATCCTATTTTAAAAGGTTTTCCAATATCCTGGTGCTACGCCTACCTTTGTCTTCTCTGTAGCACAAATGAGCACTTCAGAAGTAGCTGTGGATGTCCAGAGTGAGTCGTGACTGCAGGCTCTGGAGGCAGGTTAATAACCCAGAGGAGTCTCCTCCCCTGCTGCACGTCCACCCACTGCACATCTGTCCACAGCTGGAAGGAAAGAAAACTAAGGTTCAGTGGCCCTGTTCAGCTGATGGGCAGGGGAGAGGCAGACAGCAACATTTACATTTTAAGTTAATTGAACCACTTACTCATTAACTCCATTTTGTTTCTTAAAAGCAAGGCTTTAAGGCTCATAACTTTCTGGGTTTTTTTCCAATTCTGTGAAGTGGTTTAGTAAGAGGATATTACTGTCCCTTATGACCCCTGCCATGTGTCTAACTTCAGTACCTAAGCCCTACTAGGCGTACACAGAAGACAGTACAGTTGCAGCTCCCACCCCAGGGGAGTCAGGGGAACAGCAGAGCTGCTGCCAGACACCTTCACTTCTGCCTTCCTCGGGACTCTGCAAATCACAAAGCTGGCCTGACCTGAGCACAGAGGATTTCAATTCAGACCCGAACATCGCGATAGTATCTCCCTGTACAATTCAGCTCTGGAAATGCTTTTGATTATTGCCCTTCCGTGCATACTTTATGGTTGAAGGATTTAATTTCAAGAGAATGATTAGGAAGCGGACAAGTTTTAACAGCCTGCTCCAAAGCCTAGATAAGTAAAAAAAAAAAAATCTTAGCTACAGAGTATTTAACTTACATTGAAAGTGATAATTTTTGCAGCATGCTGGAATTCACTGACTCACAAGCCATTGGAGGTGCTAACAGCATTTAGAAAACAAAGTCAAGAGGTCTCAAGTTCCAGTTGTTGAGCTGAAAATACCAAGGCTGAAAGGCAGCAGGCAGTCAGCTGTGAAGATGGGAGACGTCAAGGCTCTTGGCACTAATGTGACACGAGCGAGCGCCCTCATCACCTGCCCACTGCTGCTTTCGGCTGGGCACTCCGAGAGGAGAACGGCCTTCCGGAGAAATCCACGCGCAGTGATTTTGTGCCTGTGCTGAGGCAGAGAAACGGGATTCTTCCTGCCTGCACGTGGCCTGAACAGACGAATATCTCCAGCAGTCTGTGTATAACTAGAAAGGGAAAACAAGCAGGAAGAGGGCTCTATTTCCAGACACATGCAAGCATGAAAAATGGGAGTAGAACCTCAACAGAGAGTAGAGGAGCAGGTGCCTATCCCCTACACCTCAAGTAAATGATTACACAATGAGTAAAACTTCATCCTTTTTTATGGTTCCAAAAAAACCCAAGTTTTTCAAACTTTTTTATTCCCCCCCGAGAAGAAAATTTCAATAGATTTCTGTATATTTATGAATTCAGTCTTAATTTTCTCTTGGACTGTTGATTTACAGGTTTAAGTGCTGCCTAGTTTCAGAAAAGGCACCCTAGACATTGCCGTACGTGGAGCACACCATCACCTTTAAAAAGGCTGGTTGGTACACAAGATACGTGCAAAAGAAAGCTGTATTCATTATTTTTTAAATAGATGGTTGCAGCATGGTTTAACTGGAACATAGTCAACATTCACTATTAATTCAAACACAACATCAACAGGATAAATAGTTTAAGGAAATGGTGTTAAGGAAGAGGTCCCATTGAAAGTTTTATAAAGGGTTTTAATAGCAAAAGCTATTAAAATGCCTGCAACAAATAAAGATAAGAGAGTATTTGGAAAAAAAGGAACATTGAAGAATGAAAAAAAAAAAAAATCTCAACAGCAACACTTGACAATTCCACTATTGTTAGAAAATCTTAAATATTAATACACTGCATGTGCTAAAAGGGTTAAAGGGAAAAAGTTCATTCTTTTTCAGTTCTAGCCAGCCAGGCTATGAATAAATAATGGACTGAGCTTATATATCCTATTTAATGTATGCTGCAGGTAAAAGCTTAAGTATGCTAGGGCAGAATTGAGAGATGAGATCAGCGCTTTGAACAGAAATGATGGACAGAATCAAAAACAGACTTGCAATTTGGAAATAGGAGAGAGTTACTCTCCTTGGACAGTCCATCCTGAAAAGCTTTAGTACAAGCCACCAACACTTATATGGAAAAGTGCCCACCCAGATACTTAAGGAATAAAGGGATGATCATCAAAAGAGAGTTGATTGGCAGGTTTCAGCAAACAGGGCAAAATTAGCTTTCAGCTTCCTAAGAAGTGTTAAAAAACCAGAAGGAAAAGAGAGAGTAGGCTGTAGCTCTTCAGGGTTTTTTACAAGGAGCAATAGACACTCACCACTTCAGGATGGCTCTCTCAGCCAGGTTTCCTGAGCAGACTGCCTTTCTGAATGAGCCTGAGGTGATCGGTGCCTGCCAGAGCCATCTGCGGTTCGGAAAGGAAATAACTCTTCAGCCGTTCTTGGAATGTTTGGTTGGATTTCCGCACACCAGACTCAAAAAGGAGCAACAGGAGTTAAGATTATTTCTTTTTTGCTTGGGGGAGGGAAGAGAAGTGTGGTTCGTTTATTTTTTTTTTTTCTTCCCTTTAAGAGCCCTGACCTCCAGTGACATTCCTTGGATTTATTCCTGGAGTTTAGACAAGACAGAAATATTGCACAAAACTGCACAAGAGCACCTTAGAAAGATCCCATTCACATGCAAACATTGTGCACGGAAAGCTGGAAGGAGAAGGACTCTGTATTAAAACCAAAGTCATCTGTATTTACTGGGAAAAGGAAAGCGATTAAGGAGAAAAATCATACTATGAATTGCAACTGATGAAGAGACAAAACCAAATTTTCTGGGCAGCATAGTCATTATCAATGCCATTTCAACTACACTTCTATTTTATGTGCCTATCATTACGTACTACAGCCTCAGAGAGCATCCTGTTGAGATATTTATTCTTATTGATAAGGTCAACAAGACATGAAGCTACATTTCTGCTAGAAATTCAAATTAAAATATTTTTGCAAATAGAATATCCTGCTAAACATTCCTGTACATGAAAGTTCATTAAGATGGAGCTTAGAATATTTCAGGTGGACAATACACATTTGGGAAGATCTCAGCATAAATGTGCCTTTCCAAACCTTCAGTTGATTTACGAGCAACTAAAAACCACAATGATTCCACAAATGCTTACCCAATGACAATTTTATATACGAGAAATGCCATTAAGCCCAGAGTTGCTAAAATCATTTCTTGGTGGATAAAAAATTAAAGTGCATGCTACAGAATTAACAGCTAGGTTTTCACTAAACCCCTGATCTGATCACATACCTGTTAATTTTGCAAAAGTTCCTGATATTCTCCCAAACCTTTGAATAGGAAAGTAATTTAAGAGTAGCACAATTTCACAGAAGTCCTCAGGAAGCTTGGATCAATTTCTTATTAGGGATTCAAGCTCATGCTTGCCCTCCTGCCATATTTTCTATGGGATTTTTCACACAAGCAGGCTTTACCTTTCCTTACAAATATTTTTCTTTCAAAATACAAATAAACATTCCTAAATACTTGTAACAAGTACAAGGTTTCACAGACAAGGCTGTAAATTTAATGTCAGGACTTGACCCCAATTCACACTGAACACATGCTGACCTTTCTTTACTTTTATCTTTTTTTATCTTTTACTTTACTTTATCTTGTGTATCAACCACAAGGGCTTCTTAACAAAGGCTCTCACAGAGCTGGGAAATATCACTCTGTGTTCAATTAAGAGCACTTGTCTGCAGCAGCTTAATATCAGATTCATGTGAATTTAAACAAAACCAAACCAAACCTGTCCTTGGCATAATCAGAGTTCTAAGAAAGGGAGCTCTGCATTTCCCAGCATCAACAGGCATGCTGAACCTGAAAGAGGACAGAGCATGATTTCAAATTCAGAATTATCTATCAAGAACTGGGAAGAGATACCCTTCATAAGAAGTTACTCAGGGTACTTCAGTAGACTAAAATAAATTAATCCAAGTTTAATTCTAATGATCAGTGAATTTTGCAAAGTCTGCTCTGCCCAAGTAACATCAGCCTTTCTGCAGTTACTGTTTTCCTGACAGAGGTGATGTTCAGAATCTTTTGAGATTGCACTGTGCCTCCTCATTTGCTATTTAATTTCTTCCAGATCCAGATACAGCTTTCAGTCAGTTGGATAGTTGAAGCTTCAACTAGAAAAATCTTGATTGTTACTGAACCATATAACATATTGAATTGTTAGACTTCTTTGAAAAGATCAACTCTCTCTCAAGGTACAGCGCATGTGTTTTTCCACAAATTATGCTTGACAGGTTTGGTCATTATATTGACCACATAACTGAAGCTTAAAAATTCCAAAAGACAAATACCAACTTGATTTTGTTTCTGAATGACAACTCATAGCAGGAGTGATGCACCGTGTTGGGGAGATAGTGCAGTACACAGGATCTTCAAAAGATGAAACTCCAGGAGATCAGCTGAGATGTCCCCCCCTCCTCTAATATGATGGGCATATTTTATACAGGGCAGCTCTGAAAGTCCCACTTTCATTTAATGCAACTCAAAGCCTGCGTGGCATTCGGAAATGCACAACAAAGTTGCAAAGTGGCAAAGCAATTTATGAGACAGTGTTGCGGAGTGGTGATGGTTTTATGGTGAAGTCAAGAATTTTTGGAACACAGGACCTCAACCTGGAGAATCCCTCCCAAATCCACCCAGGTCCATTCGTGTTTTGATTCCACTGCTATCACCTATTTCTGTGGAAAAGGCGCTACATTTAAATCTCAAAGTAACATAAGAAATTGTTTTAAGTCAATAGAACAGTTGCTGGTAATCTTGGTCTGACTTCACATCAACTTACAACTTGTGTGTAATGCAAATTTCTAGGAATTAACAGGCTGGGAGACAAGTATTTAGATCTGGAACCCAACTTTATTTCCTAGCATACAGCCATTTTGTTAATTCTTCCTTGTTGGCATGGACAAGGAAGCCTCTTTCAGGTTTGAGAACAAGAGAAGTGAAGTTGGAAGGTTAATCTTGCTGGTGTGCCAAATGAGAACACTCACATTACAGCAAAGTCCAGGTGTCCTGTCATCACTCCTCTTTATACTGATCTTGTGTCATCCCCCTGAATGCTTATTTCCGTAACAGAGTAAATTAAAACAAGTGAAAACTGTACGCATAAAATTAATAATTAAAAATCAAAGCACATTTCCAGATTTTCCAAGTGTTTCACAGAAATTACATAGACTATTAGAAAAAATAAAAATCAATGTTTGCTTCAGAATTTGATTGGGGGTAAATTTGGTTTTCCCACCCTTTATTTACTCATACGCTGACCCAAAAAAAATCTTTGCTTCCAATAAGAAAGCAAGATAGCCGGCAAGATTATGCCCGTGTTACTTGTTCTGTATGGCAATGCAATCATCACCTCCTTTTTGAGGTCCTTGCAATTCATTATTCAAGGAACACCACAGACTAATAGTCCTAGATAATAGGGAAAAAGTCTTCATACTAAAATGAAGAAAAAGAGACAGTGAGAAACTTTCTGAAACAGAAGAAATCGTGGTTTGGACAAGACAGAACACAGTATCTCACAACAAAAGATTTGTACTTGAATCAACAATTTAAAAAACAAGATTCCTTCATTAAGTCTTAACATTACATTGAAACCTTATCTATTGTGCCTGAATGTGTTTTATTACCAATCTCCAGCTCAAGACCATATCAATTTAAAATGCAGACACAAGCTTCCCTCAGACCCCACATACCACAGTCCACTGGTACCTGGGGTTTGTTAGCCAGCCTTCCAAAAACAAGCCAAGGTTTACAGGACTGAGTCTAAGAAGGCCAGAACTGGCATATGGAAACCCACAGCAAAACCAGCCTTCTTCCTCAGCTGTTCCCCTCCCACCCTACCTAGGAATTAGGTATGGATGAATGCTCAGATGCATCCAGAGGACTGTTTGATTACCTCTGCCCAGCTCTCCTTCAGTATTTAGCTGATGTACAAGGTTACATGGTCAAGCAATCTCCATAAAGAGAGCTCTTAACCCTAATGCTGGGCTTTCAACAGGAACACTGATCATGTTCCTTATGACTCAGAGAAAGAGGTGAGTTGGGAATGCTGCATTCTGATCAGAGGGCTCTTATGCCACGACATTTCCCAGCATGCCAAAGCATTTGTAATCCAAAAGCAATACATTTCCTGGCTAACCAGAGAACTGTATTTCTAACTTTGTATTAACCCGTCCCTCTCTGTAGCAGAAAAATATCTGTAGTAATTCAATTAAAAAAATTTCAAGTAAGTCCCAGTAGTCAAGCCACAGGTGTATTGCCCACCAATGCCCATGCTAAGAATACCTTCCTCTCAATAGAAGGTATGTTCAAAAGAGTAACACTCATCTTGCTCTAATCATTTAGATCAAACTTTCTGCTTCGCATTAGTAACTAAATAATTAATCGGGTAACAACAGCATGGGGAGTCATAGCAAGACATGGTCCAAAAGATTAACTTTACCTTTGAAACTGAAGAATTCATTTATTTAAATTATTTTTAGAAGAGCCCACCCTGGAACTCTTCTTTGTAGCCTATCCCTTTAGAACATGAAGCCAAAACAATTTTAGAATACACCAGATTTCAGATGTCTTTAAGGCACCAATTGCACCATTTATGGCAAAAAGGAGACGTCAAAACAGCGTATTGCAGTATATTAATACAGCTGGGAAACTCTCATCGAGTGTGAGGTTACAAGAGATGTTATGTCCCTCTTTCCTCTCCTCTTGCAGGGCTTCTCTCATTCCGTTTGTCCTCATGTTCCATCCCCAGAGGAATTACATCAAGACTGGGTCCCCAATGCCGTGGTCTGGGTTGCAAGTGAAGGAGATGGTGATGGCATAGCGAGTGCCCCAGTGAACCTTTTCCACCCGATGAAGATTCTCCGATCCAGAGGTGAAAAAGGAAACCCGGCCTGTAAAGACAGAGTATTTAATCAGTGATGTGGAGTTTGTCACTCAACTATCAGCTCTCTACACCGTTTTGCTGTTGTCTCAGTCCAACTGTTCCCTGGCTACCCGAGAGCCCATAGGTCAAAGACAAACTGTTAAGAGCTTTTGCTACACTCTGACAGCTTTATGTACTGTTTAAAACATATGTTAATTCTTTGTGCTACGAAGCTGGAGACTTAATTCCACCATATCTCATAGTTTATAAAAAGGCAGGAGGAGGCCAATAACATCTGAAGCCAGTTCTTAGCAACTCTAATTACAAAGAGCAACTCTAGTGACTGTCAAAGTATATTGATTTCCTCCTTGCTCTCCTTCTAGTCTGTGCTCTAATTTTAGACCAAAGAAGGAGGAGGTAGTGTGAAGGTGGGAAAAACTCTTCAGCGGAAAAATGCTCAGCAGGTTTACAAGCAGCTGTGGCAGCTTATCAGCAGTGTACCAAGTATTTGCTGTAGCTTTTCGTGCACAGTCTGATCACTCACTGTTCAGCCAGGTTAGAAAGTTTTCTATCAGTCATACACAAATTAATTTTCCTTAGAAAGAGCCATTCCATCAAACGCAGTAGCTTAGATTTTTTTTTTTATAAACGTAAGTGCTTCCTCCTGTGCCTCATCCTGTCCAAGCTTTGATCAGCACCCTGCCTTGGGTTTCTCCAGGCTTCAGTAGCATCAAGGTGATACACAGTTATTTTGATAATGACAGCAGAGGGATATGAGCATCCCCCTTGATGAAAAGCAGAATGGAGCCCTCTGCACACTCACATTATTAAACTGTTGTAAGAACATGAACGTTTGATGTTTAGCAAGTAACTCAGAATTGATGCAACTCTTTAGGACTGCTCAAGTTCTGAGAAAGCCAATAGTAGTCCAATGCACAGGTGGTTTATCCCAAGAGCATGTGTTTCTCCTACTTGGGCTTTTTTTCCCTACTGTTCAAATTAAACGACTATTAAAAAGTTTATCATAGGGACCTCCTCTTGACAATGTAATTCTGCCTGGGACTCACTCACAAATCAGGCAACATGAAATACTTGAGATGTCTACTTAAAATTTGCCCAAGAGAAAACTATTGCAGCCATTCCACAACCTCTGCTGCAGAAACACGCAGCAGGCTCAGCTGGTTTTTCTCTTCTGAAGCTGATCGAGAGATCCAGAAGTTAGTTTGCTTGCACGCTCCCCAGCAGCACACGTGGGACATTCGACCAGAACTAGACAGGCCTCATGAGGCTCAGTTTACCCAGTAATCTTTGAAGCTGATTTGAGCAGCCTCGTGTCCTCTGCACGTTCAGCTGCAGTTCACATTTAATCTTTCATAATTCACATAGCCTTTGATAACTGCCAAGCAGAAGTCATATCACACTCCTCTCTGCCTGTGGCTACACATCAATAATTGGTAAAGCTATATAAATATATATAAATATATATAATCTCTATTCATTCATATGCACAGCTCATTTACACCTTGGTGCCCTGCTCTTCTGGATAAAAGACTCAAAGAAGGCAGTGTACTGCACCCCGAGAGTGTTGCAATGAACAGCACTATCCTCACTGATTTCATACAAAGTCCCTGTGTCATGAATTCCACCACCGACCTTTTAAATCATCTTTCAGCATCATTCAAGTACTTTATTATCGATCCCTCACCCAAAGCTTTGCCTTAAACTGGTTTTCAAGCTTTGTTTAATCTCTTGGTAGTAGTGGTAATTCAGAGTCAGCCAAGTTTCAGTGTATTGTTTCAACCAGGTAAACTGGATTTTTTGGCTATACAGAATTGTCTTAATTTCTTTAATAAATATGTCTTTGTTTATATGGTATCTTATAGCTCCTTGTGCACCTGGTCCCATATTTGTCAGCTGGGGTCTCTGAGTCACTAAACAAGCCTACAGGTAGTTTTCAAAGATCCTTTTTCCTCACTTGGGAAAAAAATTCCTTTAAAACTTAATTCATTTGCAAATTTTTGAAGCAAAAGCACTCTCTCTCCCCTCAGTACTCTATTTTTAATAGTATAAATGTTCAAAAAGAGGGTAAAGAACATTAATTCCCATCTCATCTGCCAAAATCTTCAAGGGATATATGGCAATATCATTATTCAGAGAATCCTGAGGAAAGACAAGATAAAATAAAGCTGTACCGTTACCAGATGGGATGACTTAGAGAACTTTCAAGAACACCAAGACTGGACCCTTTGTAATCTTGCTTCAATAAACAGTGTATGAAAACCACTTCAAAAATACAGTCACTACAAGCAAGCAAGCCAATTCCTTTAAGGGTGGACCTGCTCCTAAGTTAGAACCTGTCCTTGTTCTAGCTTTTTTTTTTTTTTAATTAATTTTGAGTTAAGATTTTAAACCCCAAAGTTCCAACCTACAAACCATATTAGCAAGTTAGTAGGATCGTATGCAATAAGGGTCTTGTTTTGGCTGTGAGATGGCATTCCTAGTGTGTGAAGTGCACTTTCAGTGTTACACACTGCCACAACTAACGTAGCTGGGATAGGATTTCTCCCTCTGGATGGCAAGGGAGATGTGCACAGGGCAGTTCCACTAAGCTCTCCAGACTATGAGATATTGATAGAGTGGATGCTGAGCTTCTCAAGAATCTCCTGTTGTAGTACAAATGCTGAAGAATAGCTATGCAACTATTCATTGTGGATAGATGTACTTAGTATTACCTGATAAAACATTTCTGAGTGACAAAAGCTCAGGAGAAAGTGTGTAAAACTCTAATCCCCGCTTTGTCCTTTTCTTTCACCGTGTAACAATGGCTTCAAATCAGTCATTTCTTCTCCCCTCCTCCGACCTGCCTGCACAGATCTCTTTCCAATGTGCTTTTCTGCTCCACTAGAGAAATCTTCACTACTACCTCCTGGCATGTAACTTCAGTTTGATTTATGAACACACTGTTAAAAGTGTAAGCTTTTTTGAGATCACAAGCTACTATAAGACAACTTTATAGTAAATTATCTAACCAAAAAAATAAAAGCATTTAATCCCTGGTCCTTAAGGAATGAACCTTTGGAGAGAAAGAAACAGCAACAGGATCATCTGGTTTGAGGTCCGTGCTTCTAAGCTTTCAGAAAGAGGCCAGTTTCTAAGCTACTTTCTGAAGGATGAAGGTTAGAATTGAGGTGTCCTGGGGTTGGAAGTGATGCCAAGGGAAAAACAAAACCAAAGAATTTGCTTTTTTCCATAGGTACACCTATAGTCCAAGAAGTATTTCATCCTGATTCTGAACACTTTACTCATTTTCCCCAGTCACTGCAAAATGCCAGGAACTTCACCGCTTATTTAGTTTCATGATGTTTTGACCAGGACCTCAATCTCAGGGAGGAGTTTTAGATCCATAAGTCAAAAGGAACCATGAGCTGCCCTCTCACACCTACTACCTATAATCTCCTCCTCAAATGCACTTTCCATTCCATAAATCAATCCATCAGGCACAGTGCAGCACTGCAATTAGTGCAGCACACCAATTAGTGCAGCTCACCAGAGCATTTAGTTACTTGTAACACTTGGACATACAGCTCCCATATTAGATAAAAATACTCACATTCTGTAGACGCTTCTATCAATGATCTTTCCTTTTTTCCTCCCCTCACAAACACTTAAAAACTTCTTTACAGCTGCTCCCAGCTAGCTTCAAGATTTACACCAGGCTGTATAGTACCAGGGGAGCGAGCAGTACTCCAGCCTAGGTCCTAAGAGTGCAGTGATGGGCTGAAGGAAGTTCCTCCCACACAAATGTACTTGTTCTCATCTTATTAGAAGAGAAAAAAAAAATCCCCAAATAATTAGAAATATTTGTGGTAACCTCATCAACCAGCCTGTTTCTACATAATTAACTTGCCTGCTTTCCTTCTCTGCAGGAACAGCAGCAATCAATCCTTGCTTGTCTTTGACAACAATACCTAACTCTGCAGCTTGTTTTCTCTGCCTTTCCATCTTTTCCTCTATTTTCCAGCACTGAGAGCTAGAAAGCATGTTTCAAGGTGGAGGTTGGGACAATAAAAGCTTCTGTTTCTTGCAGAAAGTGTTACTGTGGTGCAGTCACTCCTCTTCCTAGTTCACAGATACACTTCCAGCTCTGCTTCCCTACTAACATTAGACAAGAATTTCATGCCCAGGTAGAGCTGCTTCTCAGTCCCTCCTTCAGGGGGCCCTTAAGTATCCACACGTTTTATAAACTTAAGAGTAAGCGAAGAGTAAACTGTATTGGGGATGAAAGAGTTCCTGTGGTGGAAAAGAGCAAGCTCATTTAAATATCTGCCACTCCCAGTGATCTAGGACAAGGATCTGCTAACAAGCTCAGCACCACAGCAGCCATTACAACCGAGCCTGGTCTTCAGTGTCACTGATGCAAATCAAGCTCTTAAATGCTGTCAGCCTGAGAAAAACTCGTGATGTGAAAAACAGGAAAGGTTTTGCTCCTCTTTCAGGAAGCAAGACCTGAATTATATTAGAGGTAACCACTTATTCTATTGACTCTGAAAAATCATTTTTTGCACTGATACACAGCCATAGAAGTGCCAGTCACAAGCTCCACTGCGATAAATTTTATGTAACCCCAATTTAGATGAAGCAATACTTATATTCAGGAATAATACTTAACAAGCATCAAAGCCAACTGATACTTCACAATGCAGCAATTATGTCCCATTTAATTACTCAAAACCACCAGAGGAATATACTTATTAACTATGAGCTTTCGTTTTCCCGGGTTTTAATCACATTCATAATTAACTGCTAGCAACAAATTCTTTGTGGATGTATTGAGAAAATACAGCCACCAGAAGCAGCAGTATACAGGTGGCAAAGAATGATGCTTCCAGCCGTACCTCACCGTGAAAATGTCAGCGTTCCCATACGGCTTGCTCGCAGATTTTATCCGTGTTGAATTTTAACAGTCAGCTGCACTCCCATAAACAAGCTGCCTACGATCTGTGACCTACCTTCTGTACCGTGGGGCACTATAGATTGGAGGAGTATACAAAGGAAACAATTTTCAGTAACAACTATGCCCTTGACATGTGACTGCAAAACCACTTGGCTCTTATTTGTTTCCTTGTCTCTAAAATGAAGCTAGTACTGACCTTTTCTAACAAGGTTACTGTGAAAATTAGTTAGTAATCACCAGTACAATACATTGCAGTTAACACATGCTCTGTTTTACAACTGTTATTTAAAAAGTCCTCTGTTGCTCTTATTCTGGCAAGAGAAAAAGTAACAAGGCATGCCAGAGGAAATTATAACAAAGCGTAGGGAATACATGAAAGGACTTTAAGAACTAAACAAATACTAACATAGCACAATTCTTGTAAGGAAAAACATACTACAAGATTATTATGCCTCGAAAATTATACATTCATTGCATAATTTAGGTTGAAAGAGACTTTGGGAGGTCATCTAGTCCAATTCTCTTTCTCAAATCAAGGCCAACTTTCAAATTATGTCCAACTTCTGAGTTCCATCAGGTTGCTCATGGTCATATCATTAGCACATGTGAGTGCAGCATTGAGAACCTAACGTGTCCCAGGCATATCTCAGGCACACGCATTTTGCTACCCCCACATCTTCTGCACTTCATTTTTGAGCAGGGGATGGAGTAGATGACCTCCAGAGGTCCCTTCCAATTCCAGTTCTTCTGCTTACACAAGCAACAGGACATTCACATTAATTGCAACTTTGGCAATCACTTTTCTTTGCAGCAACCCTGTTTTGCCACTTCATGCTCCCATCCTTTACACGAGACTACCCCTTCTGCTTTCTTGGCAGCATCCTTCTGGCCCTTCCAGATTAATTCATTGTCAAATTTCCTTGTAAACTCCTTGGATCAAAAGAACATCAAGAATAAACCAGAAGTTATGCATCAGATTGTGTTAACCAACACTCAACCATGCAAGCAAGGGAGTGATAACTGTCCCCTCGCTCTCCTCCCTGGTCTGCTTAAACTGTGGCTGGGCACCAGGGAAGAGCAGGGGCTACCACTGCCTGGTGCCAGGGACAGGGAAGGGATGCAAAGCAGGGCTGGAGAATAGGTGAAGTCTCACCTCTATCCACTGCCCATGACAGCTGGCTGGGGGCACTGGAAAGACTGAGTTGCTCTCAGGAGATAAAGCAACTTATCTGCCTGATAAAAAAAAAACCAAAACAAAACACAGCAACAGTTTATTTGGCATTATAGATCTACTTGACATCTTTCATCTTATACAATGACAGCTTTGATTATCTGCTTAACATTTAGCAGCTCTAAATGCTACTGGGGGAAAAAAAGGAAAAACTGCCATCTCATCTGCTGAATGACACTGAGACAGAAGCACTGCCAGGGAAACTGCACAAACACAATTGTGTTCTCAGCCTTGTCATCTGCTGAGAATTAATTGCTAATTCATTCTCACGTAAAGAGTCCAGGAAAAACCTCCGTATCCTTAAGCAAGTGACTTGATAATATTTTCTATACTCACACAATAAAACTTATTTAACAGATATTCAATTATTTATAAACAACTGTTGAAGGGGGTGAGCTTTAAGCAAGTCCTTACCTAAACCCCACGGAAGTAACATGGGATCACTGCAAGTGCCCTGCTCTGGGGCAGAGAGGGCACAAGCTACTCTAAAGAGTTTTGTTGCATGTGTGCCAAGCACAGAAACAAAGGAGCCTATGGACATCCCCCCCCCCAACCCTGATAAATAAAACTGCAATGGGTATCTAATGAAGCCTAATTACAAACTTGTCCTATGTTTATTTAGGAGAAGCTACTTACTGTTACAAATAAAATTACTGACTCAAGAGAAATCTCCCACAGCCAGCTTGTAATTTGTAGAAGTATTACCAGTACTTTTTAAAGTACTTGCTTCTATTTTATATTCAGAAGCATCTGGACTGAAAATTCCCAAATTACAGTTTTTAAAGAAAATAAGTGATCTTAGTTACTTCCTACTAAAAATATATGAGCATTTTTAGACTTCAACAGAATTCCTGTCAGCTTCTCTCCTATCAGCACAGTTGGTCGCTCAAAATATCAGGAGTTTCTGCTCTGTACATTATGTGTGAAGGTGTGACCACCTAGGGAAGCATTTAAAGTGAAAACTGCAGAACTGTGCTCTCTCCAAACCCCAGTTACTCAGCCTCACCAAGGCCTTTTGGTTCCATTTCTTCTCCCTACAGCCAAGAGAAGGGCAGGGATATCACCTCTGCTCTGCCTTCTCGTTCTCCCCTTCCAAACTCAACCTCACCCAACCAATGCTGCCAGAATCTGCTCTCTTCCCCCATCTTCGAGGGCTCTGGGGCAGATGCAGAAGGTTTCCACATTGGACTCCAACAAAAAATTTTCACTGAGAGAAGCCTCTAAGAAAAAAGCGTTGCATTTTCACTAAACATGAAATACATCTGGATCACCTATTTTACTTTCCCTGACCTTGCTAAACATGGCATCTTTAGTAGAGCTGTGGTCAAATCACATGGATGCCCAAGTTTGTTCTAGGTTTTGGACTTCTGATAGAGAAGGAATTCATCCTTACATTTGGTAAATCACTACAGCAGAAAACCAAGGGTAACTTCTGCTGATCTTTTCTTATTAAAAAAACTGGCCTTTAAACAAAAAAACCTGCATGGTAGCACCTATGATGTGTGACATTAACACTCACAAACCTCAGGAACCAAGAAATGAAACATCACTACTGAACTGTACAGTTTAACACAGCTGAACCTGCAGTTAATATGGTATTTTGTTTCACTTTATCTGTTACATTACTTGAATTTCAGCAAGTGGCCGTCTGAAGCCAATTTTCCTCTGCTCTCTCTTTATGCCTTCAACTTTCCTGCATATTTGTGTAGTAGTATCAAATAAAATTCATGAAATACTGGCCTGCGTATGCATTACTTGAAGTCCTGTGCAGCAAGCAACACAAAGCACAGGAGGTGCAGGCTACAGAAGTTGTTATAGCCAAGTAGTTTATGTCTGGAGCAAAGAGCCTTAGAGGCCAATTCTCAATACTGACAGGGCTTTGCAGCACTCTGTGGAGCACTAACGCAAGACTTCTCAGTTCCCCTGTCCCCCAGTGCTCCTCAATCCTCTCAATGATGCAGCTAGTGTAAAGTGACCTTTACTGTCCTCAGTAACAGATGCCCCTGACAAGACAGTCTATTTTATATGAAGGAATTCATAAAAGCACAATGTTAAGTGCAGGTCTGACCCGCACCTCACAGGTACCTATTGCTTTATGGGCCTAATTAAAATATTATTTCATTTAATGCCATCATAAACCTAGCATCAAGCACCACTGGAATACAGAAACCAGAGTCTGGAAGACAGTTATCCTTACGTGGGAAACAAAACAGAAAGCAAAATGGAAAGTCTTCAGAGTTCTACAGAGAAATAAGGAGCAACCGAGCTATTTTCTACATTTGTCATCATTACAACCATAGAATAGTTTCAGCTGGAAGAGACCTTCAAGATCATCAAGTCCAACCTTATGCCTAGCCATATCAAAAATCACTAAACCATGTCCTTAAGCACAATATTTACCCAGCTCTTAAACAGTTCCAGGGATGGTGACTCCACTACCTCCCTGGGCAGAGCATCCCAATGCCTGACAACCCTTTCTGTAAAGAAATGCTTCCAAATATCCAGCCTGAACCTCCCCTGCTTCAACTTCAGGCCACTTCCTCTTGTCCTAGTGGTTGTTACCAGGGAGAACAGACCAACTCCCATTGCAGCAGGTCCTCCTTTTGCTGCCATTTCTCTCTGCAATCATCTTACCAGTTGCTGGTACAGTTTGTGATTAGCATTGCAAATGAGTACCAATTGCTGTCCTACACTCATGAACTTTGCATAGCTGGTTATTACTGCAGCTGCTACCGCCGGCTCCCTTTATTCTTCTCTAGGACTGGCAGCTACTTCTGTGCAGGTTTTTTTAATATCATTCTCAACTTTCAGTTGTTACTGACTTAACATCAAGATGTGCCCCAGTTTCCCTGATTGAGGCAAAAATAAAGCTAGAAATGCCAGGAGATTATCATCATCTAGACTGAATCTGGATCCACTGTTCCATGATACAAGAAGGATTACTAAATATATGCCTCAGTTTTCACACCTTGTGTTAATGTTGTGGGACTTGTGAATCTGGAAATCTCACTTCTCATCTCTTTGCACTTTCTGTCATTATCCTGCATTTCCTCAGCCTTAAAAAAAGTCAGTTTGGAGGAATTCAAAGAGCACAATAAAATAAAGCTATGAAATTCCCACTAACTAATTCTTGAGTAGAGCACTGACTCTCAGGATTACAGGCTCTGAGGGTTGTGGGATGTCTGACCACTTCCATAAAGGTACACTTGCATCCGCAGATGGACACACAGACACCCTGAGGCCCATTCCCCCGTTCCCACACTATCAGAACATTACTTATGCATTCTGAAATGTATGCTTTTCCTTACCTGAGCAGAAAAATTAACTGCTCAGGCTTTGAGCCTATGTTTTTTTTCCTCCTGTTCTAAACGAGGACTACTTCAACTTCACAGTTCCCAAATAGCTCCTACCTTCATCTCAAATATTTTTACCCTTTTGAAAACACACACTTCTGACAGTTATGAAAATATGCTAAGTTTGATATTCAAGGAAGAGACACATTTCACTCTCCAATGCACAGTATTTGTTGTGCACCAGGGATTATTTTCTTCCACAAACACACGGAAGCAGTGATTGTGACCTTTTCTTCTACTTTCATATAATAAACAACTGTTAAAAAGAACGAACTCCTTTGTGTGTAGAAAATAAGTGCAGCAAAGCTGACCTTAAACCCAAGAAATGTACACGCAAATAAGGCACACACAACTGGTACAGAGATTTCATTCCAGCTGCAGGTTTTCATTTACACTTTACCATGAAGAGAAGTCTGTGACCTGTCTAAAATTGCCCCTCTTCACACAAGAATCTCCAAAATAATGAAATGTATAAATACGGTTCACACTGATATTTTAGTAGCAGCAGAAAAGGAAGGAATGTCTTGATGTTTGCCATTTATTCTTCATCCTCCTGTATCTACTGAAGATTACTAGAACAGATGTCAGGCCAGCAAAGGAGAGTTAGTGTTGAAGGGACCATGGGTTTTGTTTTGAAGGGCCTCATTTTGACTCTTGTTCTATTCCATTTTCTCTCTTGAACTGAGCTACTGCACCCCTGATGGAGAGGATGAAAACAAAATGCCAATGCCTCAATTTTGAAAATAGAATTAATGTAGCCATTTAAAAGTCACCAGTGCTACTTTAGAACTGTTTCTTTGTTGAAGAAAAAACAAAAAACTAGGTTTCCTCCCAAAGTAGGATTTCACCTGGCACCAAGGACTCTCTTATTTATGGTACAGTGAGTTTCTTGCAGCAGACAGAGGTCCTGGCTTAAGTCAAAAGACACATATATACTTCTGAAGCCCGTCAGGGCACAAGAAATATGTGTTCCTTGACGTCACATTGGGTTATGAATTAGACAAAGGTCAGCATATGTGAATTGGCATCACAGTAGTGACTTGCTCATGTATCTTCAAAAGGAAAAAAAAAATAAAATTAAAGATTCTCTTGATTAATAAGTTAATTCTTCCTTAAAGCTAGAGGTGTTTGGTAATAATTATACTAGCAATGTTATAGACCATGGTATAAATTATATTGAGTGTTTTTCACTTAAATATGCAAGAATCAGGACTTAAGGACTTCCTATATAATCCACCAGTGATATATACTTAGAGAAGTGATAAGTACTTTAAAATTAGGCTCCACTTCTAACAAAAGAGTTTTCCCTGTCTGGCTAAGATTGATCCTTAAATGGTAAGTGCTGTGAAAACATTTGAAGCAGCAGTGAGATTTGCTTAGGCAGCGCTCCAAAACACAGGATATCCCAGTGTTTTATTTTTAATTTTCTTGTGTGTGTGTATTTCCAATTACTGCTTTTGTGCTCTGCTGCATCAGTAACAAAACCTTCCCGTTCTCTTCTGTAAAGCTTGACACTTTTACAAATTACTGCTCACAGAAAAAGGAATGTGCTCCTTTTGGAACACAGTACCAGGTTCCCAGATTGCAGACTAACTTGGAGACAACAAGAAGTGCCAGGTTTTAGAACTGAAATGGCATTAGCAATCCGGAGAAGGTAAATCAGCTGTCAAGCAGGAACCAGTGATTATGACTGTCATCTCTAAAAAACCCTGAGTCTCCTAAATGAGAGGCATAAATGTTTATCAGCACATGGTTTTAGAAGTTGGGCTGGAGTGACAAGAGAGGGACAAAGGATCGGAAGATGCATAAAACAAAACAGCAACGAAAAACAACAGAGGAATGAGAGAATAAGTACTGCAAAGGAACATTCTCAACATGAAAAACACATCAACTTACACCAGCAACAGAAAATAGCCTGGGGTCATTCTCTCCTTTGCTTTCTCTCAAAAGCCGCTTTTATCAGCGAGGAAAACTTAAGTGCAATTGCCTTCACATCATGCTTCACCTCGAACACTTTTCTCCACTGCTCACAGGACACTAGTAGTTATTTAGATTGTACCACAGCCAGTAACACCATCACAGGACCCCTGACAACTGTATTTTTAAAAAGCAGTTTCACCGGTTCTGTGACACACATACTGTCAGTACAAGGGCTTGTGAAAAGAAATGGCCCAAACCAGGTTCTGTTAAAAAAAAAAAAAAATTTATTTCTGTGCTTCATCTGCATCCCTTTTCTCCCCAAGAATGACATGAAGAGCAAACACCTTGCAGCAGAGCCTGAAAATTAACTGGATGGGGCTGAATGGAAGCAATTTCACAGTCACAGACTTTGTGAAATTAAGTCTGGAGCATAAAGCAACCAGCCTCAGTGTCCCTGAGCTGTGCAAGAAGACAGCTGTCCTTCCAGCCACCCAGAATTCAACTATGATTTCTAAGGCTACAAAAACATGTTAATCTTCAAATTGCATCCATAAATGAATCAATTTCATATTCTCCCTTTCAAAATACTGGCAGCAGCATTTTGGAAGAGATGATACTTCAGTTCAAGACTTATTTCTAACCACAAAAGCCAACATAATCAAACCTACAATTCTTGATACCAGACCCAGAATGCAGACAACCTCATTGTTTATCTAAACCAGAATTACTGCTGGTGAGTGGATCACTATGATCGAGAAGACAAAAAACACCCCTACCCATCCCCATTTGGGGAACACAAGTCAGTTCTGCTTGGGGTACTGCCCCTCAACAGTTACTGAGGCTGTCTGTTAAGTAAATTTCTACCTTTTTTCTCTTGAAAAAGAGAACACAGTAGGAAGAGAAAGTTGTCCCTGATTTAATTTTTTTTTTTCCTTCTGCAAAAGTGTAACTGGTTTTGCATTATAAAACACTGCTGTAAGTTCAATACTCACCTGCCAGGCAGAGGAGTTGAGGCTGACCTCTACCTAGCCAGGAATACTGCACCCAAGTAATTCTAGTTTCAAATGACCCACTTATTAGAAAAATCGTAAACCAGCCTTAAAGGAAATGGTTGTTTTGGTTTGGGTTTTTTAAGTATAACTGACAATCATCAGAATGCTCATCCCTGTCAGAAATACTGAAAGCAAATACGGACTTACAACCAAGTTACTATGGTTCATCATTCATGATAGCAGAGCTGTGGGAATCAATCATCTTCACACCCAGTCCACTGCAGTTACAGAGTATTAAGCTGCACCTTGAGCAGCAGAGCAATTTCAGGCCAGGCATTTTAAAATAAATTGCTTTATTTTGGATTTAGTTACACAGTTATCTTTACTGTTGATGCCGAGTGAGCTTAACTGGAGTGCAGTTCTAAGCACCACATGTGTGGCTTAACTTCAGATATTTCAAACTGTGGCCACATTTTAACCTTTTTTTAATCATTTCAGATTGACGACCTCAAAAGGAGACAAAATGCTACATTATCCCACAGTTACTGCTGAAAAAATAAAGTCCCAGTACCTCTGCCAGCCCACTAAAAACCAGCACAGTTTGGCCTGCTGCAACGGAGGCAAAACTAGACTCTTACCTGCTCGGGGCTCTACCGTCTTGTTGGAACCTGCATCCATAAAGACAAACCGTCCACCACCAAAGTCTTCAGCGTAGTCAGAGAGATAGAGCAGTGAAGTATAGTCAAAAGAACCGTAGGTTACCTAAAGACAACATGACAAAACATCACCAAATTCTACTTATCTCTGCAGAGCACAAATAATTAAGCAGTCTGATCTGATGAGTTTTTCTAATTTCCCAGTTTTCATGTATTTAAGAGGTGTCAGAAAGCTGAGAACATTCTTTTCTACAAGTTATACATATTTATTAATCTATTCCATTTACACACATGCTACATACAAGACTGCTTCTTATGTTTATTATTTCTACTACAGTCCCCATAATTGAATAAGTCTACTAAACAGCTATCAAAACCCAACCGTGTCAGAAGGTACATCTCTGCATCGTTCCAAAAATACAGAAGGGCTTAGATTCATTTATACTATTTTGAGATAAAATTTCACTCAAGAACAGCCCTTGACTAATTAATTCTACCCATTATCTAATCATGGCTATAGGTTTCTGGGAACCTCAGCTTTTACTCTTTCACCAGCTACCATGAAAGAGTTTTATGGTAACAGTGAATGAGAACTTCCAATTAAACATATTTGTTAGAGGAACTTCAACTCTTTTGGACAGGTTTTGTTTCGAAGTCTTCAGGTGTGACTTTCAGAGTCTTTACTTCTTCTCGGCCTACAGAACAAACATCCCATTTTGAATTATAACACAGGGATTTTCCTCCCTTTTAAAGTATTATTTTTGCTCAATATGTATGTTGAAGATGGAGAACAGAAATACTACATATTAAATATTTAGATAGCTCCTCTCTGACCATTAACACCAAGTTTGCCAATTCTGAAAGCATTTCATTTTCATATCTACCATACCACCAATTAAAAATATACTTAAAATCAATGGCTGTATTCTCCAGTTTCTTTATAGTATATCACAACTCGGTCAAGTTCTGCATTACACTGGCAAACAGTGCAATGTGCAGCACAGTAGTACTGTATAACTGTACAGCATTTGCAGAGTGCTTTGACTGACCCAGTGACCATCAGAGGCAGGTGCTATTTCCAAACTTAGAAGTTTTCTAAATATTTTCAGTTTTGTTCTAAGTTACATTCATTAGTGCCAGTTAAAATTTTGGCTCGACAGCAGTTGTACATATTATTCTGCAAGAGCAATGACTAAAGGGAACATAGCAGCAGATGGAATAGGAAGACATTCTCATTCTTACTTGATTTATTATTTTGACCATAAGGGCTTAAAGGAAAAAAGCCAAATCCTGTGATATGCTACACTACACAGCCCAAATCACAAGAATAAGAGAAATGTTCCGGTCACCCCCTTCTCCCCATATTTACCCAAACCTTAGCAGCAACACAAGGCAATAAATAGGAGTTAATGGGCTTGTGGTACAGCAGCACCTCAAAACAGCCATTCTCCAGCCCTCCTCACGCAATCAGCTTTGTAGAGATATTGTCACCTTCATTGCTTTGACAAAACACCCAGTCAGTTTACGGAAGCCTGCCTGCCAGTGAAGGCATCAGCATAGTGAGTAAGTTCCCACTCACACCTCCTAGTCTAATGCATTAAAACTGGTTTTATGAATTCTTCAGTGGTGCAGCAATCTATGCTCTATCAATGCACTTTCCATCCTCTCCAAGGTGGCTTTACCAATTCTGAACTTTTAAGAGCCAACTAGAAAGCATCTGAGCCTAAGCAAACACATCTGATTTCTATAGATCACCTATGTGGGGAACCAAGTATGCAATGAAAAATGGCTTTTCTGCTCCTGTTCATTACTAACGCTCAGAAGGCAGCCAGGCCTAAGAAATGCAACACTATGGAAAGAAGCAATAAATTATACTCAGTTATTTAAAATGCTAGAAATCCCCCCATGTGTATCAAATGTATTACCAACAATTCCCAATACCAGACATATTAATAATTGAACCAGAAGTTCAAACTACGTGAGACAAGCTGTCATTAATGCATTAATACAGGCACACTGCAGTAAAATCTAATTTCTATACCACGTTATTAACAATAGGCACTTCCATTCAGCCTGACACTTCCTACAGTTAGTGTGCTCTTTTTGAGCACCCTTCACCCACAGAAGTCAAAAGACAGCTAATATTTAACAGTAGACAATGATATTTGTACGATACAGCTTTAAAAGGCTGTTGTTATAAATACAACTAATTGTCAGAATTAGCCAGCCACATTTTGCAGTGTGGCACCTTTAGGTTTTTGAAGGACGCAGGTTTATATGCAACTGAACAGTTGTAGGAATATACAACAGGACTGCAGATACTAAAAGACATGGAAAGCAGTCCTACATTGCAGAAAAAAACACAAATGTGCATTCACTTTCCAATCAGCACAGGTCTAACATGATACCTTGCAGAAATAAGGTCAAAGCTGCTCTTTTCCTATAAGCTTCTACCTAGCTCTTTGTGCAGATAATCACAAAACCAGCCCTGATATCCACTGTTCTGTGTATTGGTAATATCTATTTAGTAGACAATACAGGACACCAAATAGCACATCTCTGAATTACAGGGGGCTGTAGGTGAACTCAGGTTAGCAGGTTTGAGCAGATACAAGAATAAACTTCCTTGGGTTTCAAAGACAATGCTGCCCTAGTGCAGAAGGAAGACCTTTTGATGCATTTCATTACACGTCTAACAACACGAAGAGAAGAAAAGGAAGAGTGAAAAGTCTGCTAGAACAGGAGCTGCTATCAGTGGTAGTTTCAACAGCCAGAGGAGAGAGGGCTGCTAGAAGGGTTAGGGAGTTGGAGAGCTTGTCACAGGTAAGGAGACTCGAAGCTTTGGCCTGTTCATCTTAGAGAAAGGAAGGTAGAAATGGATATGATTGCTATAAATACATAGGGATGGGAGGAGGGGGGGAAAAAAACCAAAAAAACTATAAACTGATCATAAACAACTTTAGGCTAAAAAACCCCAAAAAATCCAAAAAAATCCCCCCAAGAAACTATAAACTGATCATAAACAACTTTAGGCTAAAAGAACCAAAAAAAATCCCCAAAAAAACCCCAAGAAAATTTGCAGTGAAGTTCTGGAATAGCTCCAGTAAGAAATTCAAGGAAAACAATCCAAAACTGATTTTATGTCAGTGCTTGACAATTGCATGAAGGATGACACAATCCTCACACAGGCAGGGGACTGCAGAAAACTTCAAGTCCCACATCACTTCTATTACAGAACGTAAGACTATTCTGCTGTCAGAGTTGAGTGTACAGCAGCAGTTCTGTTATAAATCAGACATTTGAAAGGCTCAGTTCCAAACAAAAATTCCATCCAAGATGAAACTCCACATCTTAAGCCAATACTCTTTATTTGATTTAGATGCTTATAAATTCAACAAGACTAAATGAGTCATTTGGGTGATTTCAGGGTTTCCATTCCTATGAAACCAAAAGCCAAATAAACTTTAGGAGAAAAAAACCCCAAACAAACAAACAAACAAACCCCAGCAAAACCCAAAACCTAAACAACCCACAACAAAACAAAACACACCTCATCCACACACAATAGATCTGTACTACCCTGCTATGCAGTTAAAATCTTCCAAACCAAGGATATTCAGATTGAGAAAAATAATTGCAATAGACTAAGCAATATAGGGGAAAAAGGCAAGAGGGGTATTTGTATACTCTAAGTAGACCAGGTCTTTGAACCAACAAGTGTCAGGCTTTGAAAGAAAAAAAAATAATTTGTCAAATTCATTTTTCAAAGGCTTAATTTTACCACTCTCTTGGAAAGAGGCAGCAGAAAAAAAAAATATCCTGAAATCTTCTAGGAGCAACCTTCACAAATTAATTATTACGCAGACATGCAGAAGGTGATTTGTTCTATTCCACGGGGAAAGCATAAATAATGATACAACATAAAAGCATCCAACAAACTGGCAAAGTATTTAACATGATGAGTTTTATTCATATTTCTTCAACTCCCTGGTATTCACGCTTGTTTTGGATGCCAGATAAGACAACTGCTGCTCTCATCTGAAAGTATTTCCTACCTCTAATCAATAACAACACTTTTTTTTTCCCTTGCTTTCAACTGTAGTCTAGAAGTGGTAAGTGAAACTTGGTTTGTTCAAGAAATTAAAATACAAGGCAGGCAGACTGCACTGAAGACAATTTGAAGCTACACAACCTGTCTGTTCTATTTAGCCTTCTCTGGAATATTTTCTGGCCTACTGACCTTCTATTAAGGTTTAGGTTGTGCATACCAAGTTTAAGAGACCACATTTTGTCTATGGATTTTTGAATCCCGGGGAGGGGTATGTGTGGAGGGGGTGGAAAAAGCCAAGGCCAGAGTATCTACTCCCTGAACAGACAGCCTGCAAGATAGTAAACAAAGCAGATTAATAAACCCAGCAGACTACTGTCCATCACATTCAGGCACTGTCTGGATGCTGTAATAGAGAAACAGCTTCTACAAGGGAAACAAATTCTCGTCATGGAAACGGATTTGTGTCTAAATGACAAAAATCACTTGCACATTATAGGAGAAATTTTGGTTGAAATATTTTATTGTAGGGTTAGCCAACCACCTTATTAATTTACCAATATGAAAAACATGCAGAAAAGTTTTTATTGGCAAGCCCAAGGCTCATGCAGATAAAAAGTAATAAATAATGTTAAGTCAGAGTCTGAAATTCTAAAATACCATTTTTGAGACTGAAATAAAAACGCGGAGACAACAGCCATACACTGTTGAAATTTAGTACTTTCTCTTCCCCTGTGGCAGTCAAATTCAACTTGCAGAGCGTGGAAAAAAAAATATGAGTAACTTATGAATTTATTGTAGTTCAAACCACCAGAATTACTAGTTTATTTGATGTCCCTTGCAAACGAGCACAACACGCGATAGAATTCTTATGAAACCCACCAGCACAATATGCTCCCTACAGCCAGTGCCTACCAGTACTCATTCAAATATCTGCGCTTCAGAATCTTCCCTACCACCTCTGGTCCTAGGTCCACTCCTTCTTCAATGGTTACATCACAGATTTTTAAATAAACAAAAGAAAGCATGCAAAATCTGGTCTTGTCTTTGCTACATCACTGACTGCAAATTCAAGCCTGTGTTACTTTCAAACAGTAGCTCTATCAGGTATCATCACTGACACCATGTTTTGTACAGTTAAGCTGCTTCTGCCTACATGACAAAGGAAACACAATGTTACACTAATGTTGTGAGCAACAACAGATGTTACACTTTCCCCTCAGACTGACTTTTTCCAGATAATATTTTCAAGGCAAAGACTATTTCTCTACTTGATTTTTCATCTTAGATGTTTCAGGTTGTAGACTTCAAAGGTACACAACCTACATACAGACTCTAGTACTGAGATTTCACTTAGATTTTGATGGCATGTTTTATTTGGTTTCATCTTGTGTGATCTGTGACACTTAACTTTTAAATTCTAAAGACATGAAATGCGGGTATTCTGGGGTTTTTTTGGAGGCTGTTTTTTCTTTGCTTGATTGTGGGTGGGAGATTGGTTGGATTTGTCTGAGTTTTTTGCTATTTGATTCTTCCACTGTTAGTTTGTAGTCTGCTATGTTGCACAGAGCCTTTGAACTCAGTTAAATTCAAAAAGAAACTCAATACCTATCTGATATAATTTAAGTCCATTAAGAAATGGGTAGTATTAAGCTATGAACTTACAGATAGAAGACCAGGCAAATAAAGTCACAAAACTTCCATTTGAAAAAACCAATAAAACATTGAATTACTAAAAGAGGACACCATTACCCCATTGAAGAATAAAAGTCTCAATTCACATAACTGAAATATAAATGTTAATTATTTTTCACCAGGCTCAGGTCACCCAACAACAGTGATCAACTGACCAATTTGAAATAGCTCCTTCTAGGCCTGACTGAAAAAGCAGCACACTAACTGGACACTCAGGTTTGATAAAACTGAAACACTTTCTAGGTGCAGGCCAATTCAATCAACGTTTTTGACAAGAGATTCCCAAGTAGTCATTCATACAATTTATTAATTTTTTGCAGAATTCAAGCAGATAAAATAAAATGGAATGTATTGGCTTATGTTTCTAAAACTCGCTTATCCTTCCATTAGATTAATTCCCTGAAGGATTTTTACAAGCACCAGTTTTCAAACATGTTTGACTGATTGTTTAATACAAAATAACTTTAAAGTGATCTAATAATAACAGGAATAATTTGCATCCCATCTCAGCCTCCTACTTACCTTGTCAACGTGTGGGTGCCAGTATTCATCATGCGTTGTCTTGGCTTCTGTGTTGTTTATTCTTGAGAAGAACGTTGGCTTAGTCAGGTACAAGGAAGCAGAGCTGATGCCAAACGTCTGTGCAATCCTTTGTTGAATTCTCTGTCTCACATCACTGAAAAGAACACAACACAACAAAGCACAGTAAGCAAGAATCTCGCTTGCTTCTTCTATATTCTTCTTCATTCACTGTCACTGCTTTTCCAGAGCTAAGCTTCCTTAGCTAATTAATCACGGGAAACCTATACCCACACTTGCTGTTATTCTGTCTTAAATAAAGGAGATCCTCCTTTATACTCTCCCCACTGTTTTGGGTTGGGGTTAGTTGTTTTGCTGGGGTTTTTTTGTTTGGTTGTTGTGTTGTCATTGCGTTTTTGGTTTGGTTTTTTTTTTATTCTCAGAAAATCAGGAAAAATAAAATATTTGTCTCATGTGGCCTAGCTTTTAAAATGTGGGGGGTTTTTTTTGTGTAAACAGTGTGTTTTCCAGAAAAATCCGAGGCATATCTCACTGTTTATCAGCTACTGCAGAGATCAAAGCAAATAACTAGAATGTTATATCTGCACAAAGGATTGGCTCCGAAGCACCTTCAACTATTTTTACACTAATTTTAAACTAACCCTTGAAGTCATGGACAGAAGGAAACTCACGGTTCCTGGTCAACATATGTATTTGTATCGTAAACAGATTTTTCTTAAAAATTAATGAAAGATTTCTTTCACATCTATTTTCAAAGATTCAACCAAACCACTTCTACCTTGGCTATTCCTTTTTTTTCTTGGGAGACAAGACGAAAAGAACAGGAACTTTATTTTCAAAATTAAAGACAAAATAGAAGACTAATCAGACATAGGTTACTATAGGGAACTGGTTACACAGCAGCATCCTTCTTTCAGGACAAATATCACTGCACACAGAGCAAGAGCAGGGCCATCAAGAACTGCCAGTTTTAATTCCATCAACAGCAGTGTTGAAGAGATCTGTGGTTAATGAGGAATTACACTGGCAAATCCCAGCAATAATCACATACAGCTAGTATTTAACTTAGAGGAAATTTAAAGACCAACAAAGAATGCAGTAACACAATGAGATTAAGGGAAAACACTGGGGGTTTTTTGTTTGGTTTGGTTTTGTTTGTTGGTTGGTTTGGGTTTTTGTGTTTGGTTTTTTTTTTTTCTGTTTTGTTTTTTTTAAATGTGACCTTCTGCTTCTTGAAATCTTTATATTGTTTTCTCCCAGTTTTAACACATTTTTAGCTACTGTATTAATCTTCCTTTTCTTAAGTTGTTCTAAAGTAGCACACAAACAAGGTACTCCGAGTAAACGCACTTCCAAATTTGTGTGTAGAATTACATGAGTAGTTTTGCATCTTTTTTGCCTCAGACATATCTCCACTGGGTACCACTGGACTTCAGAATAATTTTCAAGAAAGTTTTTCTCAAGTATTTCTCTAGGGAACTTAAACAGTGACTAAAAAGAAGTGACAGAGCTAAAATCAGACGTACACTGTTAGGCTGTGAAAGTCACCTCTTAAAAACTATTTCCACAAGTACTAAAAAAAGCCCTAAATATTCATTCTGTTCATATCTTGTCCTTCACCAAAAATAAAAATACCACATATAGATTTATCTCTAACTTGCCTCACTTTGCATTTTTAAGGCTCTGAACTTTAGGAGTCTATTTTACACGTGAAACATCAAAACCATTAAATGAAGTTAGAGCTGAGATTTTCAGGTATTTATATGGCTGCATGAACTGAGGTTTCATGTTTACAGCTACAGGGTGGTAGAGTGCGTAACACTGACATCAGGAAAGGATCTACAGATCCTTCCCCTCATGCCAATGGGAGCCTGATCTTTCCGTCTGCTTTCTTTCCAAGAAATAAACAGGACTTCAGCAGAGGCTGCCTTCTGTTTCCCAAGAAGCATTAGATATAATTACTCATTTCTCTTTATGAATCAAGGGCAGCTGGCACTTTGAACAGCCCAACCCAAGAATTAACAGCCTAAGCCACAAATACAAAAGCAGCATATTCTCTGGCTCCGACACAGCCGGCCACTTGCAGCAGCCAGCTGGAACATGCCTGCTGTGAAGTGGTTAGGACACAGTCTTGACATCACTTTAAATCACCAAAAGTTTTATTGTTCTCTAAGCAGTACTGCTTCCTCTTCCAGGCTGATTCCTCTTCCCCTTCTAAAAGCTTTCTATTAATATTTGCTGTCTGGTGTTTAAAAGAGATGAGTGAAGGGTTCAGGGAGCAAGTCTTAACATGCAATGGCTTTGGGCAAGACTGCATGTTTTGCAAACCAAGCAGGATGCAAAGCTCTACTCAACTCTCCCCGACAGACAAAAACAGCAAACAAAAGTCTACCTGGTTTGGACTGGCCAATGGGTTTCCAAAAGGAAAGAAAAATCAGTTCAGTGTAAGTATGCTGAATAGAGAAAATAAGCATATTTTTCAGAAGAGAAGTTTGGGGTTTTTTTTGTGTTTATAAAGTGAGTAAGCAGGGGAAGCAGTGAACAGAAAAAAAAACCAAACTAACAAAGCAGTTGAGGCAACAGGTCTAAGTGTGACTTTAGGCTCTATGGTGGTCTCCTGCAAGCAGCTGCCTTCAGCTGACACAAGCAGCTGGGTTTTGGGTGTGTAAGCATACTGCTGGCTGCTTATTTCCCTGTGTGCTATTGGCTTCAAGTATTACTGCTCATCACAGTAGCTTCTTCAAGAGCATGAAATGACAAGAGGTGCCAACCCCACATTTCTTCAGTTGATTTATGCACACCTTTTGCTTCCCTGTGAACTGTCATCCTACATATCACAGCATCACTCAGAAAATTAATCCAGATAATCAGAGCAGATGTAGCAGACTAACATGAATTTTACGCATGTAAATAATTTGCTGTTCAATGAAACAAATGGTAAACTATGAAAAAAGCTCCACTGATTGTAGTTTGCACTTAGAGCTGTGCTAACATGTCATGCAGACACACCATGACAGCACATGGCCAGGGAACTAGTTTACAGCAACAGCCTTCCTCCCAGAAAGAGGTCAACAGGCAAAAGAATACTGACTATTCACATGAGAGCTAAATGAGCAAGAGAGGTTAACTTGCCTATAATTAAAAAGTTGAAAATAACAATGCAAAAGAAACTTTCTATGATTCTGCAGATTGCACATCAAGCAAAGTTAAGTCTCCGAGGGAGAGGACACTTCATCTTTGTTTGCCTTCAGACGTATTTGTGAGAACTGGAGAACAAATTTTTTTAGGGCCTAATCCAGCCTATGCTGAAGTCAGTAGGAAGTAATTAATGTCAATGAACTCCAAATCTAACATTAGACATATTAAGCAAAGTAACCCAAACTCATGTACTGGTCACTGGAAACAAGCTTTCTTCATCAGAAAAGCCCTTCATAGGATGACATTTCTAAAGGGACATGGGAGAGACAAAGGAGATGTTCAAGACTGGATTTTTTTTTCTTCTTCCCCAGCGTACACAAGACAAAAAACACATGTTATGTACTTTGCTCTAAGTTGGGCATTCCCAAAGTTCATGCTTGAATTTAAGTGGTACAACAGAAGCCTATGTAACATATGATGGAGCAAAGCATGACAGGCCACCTCAGCCTCCCTATTTCTTCACATCCTGTGAATACTCAAACTTCTAAGCATCTTGAGACCAAGTGTCATCCAATACACCTCCAACAAATACCCAAAAAGTTTGTATTTAATATAAAACAATTCAACTGAAAAAACCCCTCTGCATATAGATAAGACTAACATTTACTGCACTGTAATGCAGTGCAAAAAATAACCCAAATTAAAGAATCAACAATGAAAAAAAAAGCACATCAGTCATGAATAAACTGCGAATTTCCACTGGTGTTTGAATGAAAAGCCCCTATGGCAAAGATTTGCTGGAAGCAAGTGCCCAAAAGCAATACCTTTGAGTGCCTAAATGCTTTTAATTGCTTGAGTATGTACTATATACGCTCAAAAGCTACAGAAACTCCATGAAATTCCTAGTTGTGACAGCACATAAATACTATTTCTACACATAGATAGCGATTAGTACCTACTTTCTAATAATGTGGCATCGGTCAAATCAAATACATAGGCACTATGTTGGAAGGGACCTCTAGAGATCGTTCAGTCCAAGCCCCCTGCCAAGCAGTATCACCCAGGGCATACTGCACTACTGTAACCAATCACAAAGAGAATTTGTCTTGTAACTGATGTAAGAATGTGTAAAGAACATCCATTTACAAGGTTGGTGTCAAAGGCAAAGACAACTCTGTGCTGCAGGAGGTATGTTTTGCAGGGTGCTCTTCACTCCACAGCCACATTTACCCCACTGCAGGAGTCATCAACAGGTTGACAAACTTGGTACAAACACAAACTCTGCTGCAAACTCCATAAAGTATATTGTGTCCCTCTTTGTGATAACAGATCAAACACTCTGCATAGGAATCAAATGTTGACCTGGCAGTAGGAGCCAAGGCATGACTTCTAGAGACCAAAGGTCCCCCAGAATTCTGTAAAGCGTGTATATGAACACACATATCTGTGTACTGCAGCTCATTCTGTGCCCAGCATATGCCAAATGTAGCACATAGCTGTTTTCTAAAAAAATTTTAAAAACAAATATATCACTTTTTAGCCTATGAAATACTTTTCTGTACAGCCTGCTTTCCATTGACCCAGCCATTCCAATATTTATCAATATGATGACTGCAAGTTTTTCTTTCCCCTCCCTTCCCTATTCCAGACACAGCCTGTATAGTCCATTATAAAACAATTAGGGGCAAATGTGTTGTACTTCATGTGTAAATCACATTAGAAGATAAGCCGAATTTCAGCTTAGAAGGTGCTAGGAGTCCAGAAAGTCTGGCTGCCCTGGATCTGCTACAGTAAGAGCCACATGGTTCCCTCAGTCACATGCTCCCAGAAGAGCACAGAGCCTCTGGCAGGAGCCTCCCTCTCTTCTTGATCCTGGCCCACTCGTTCTTTAGACTTTCCTCCATGCCCCTCACATTTGAAAAACTGTTGGAAAAGCTCTGTGTAACACAGCTACAAAGAAAATACTTCATGCTGAAAAATGTAAGCACTCATTTTCATAAACACAGCAACTACTCTATCGCTCAAACTGCTTAGGGTGTACCCTGGCTTTGATCAGATGCACTAAACAGAGCTCTGTTATAGCAATAAATATGTAAGTACAGCACCCAGTCAACAATGTAAGTAACAAATTAATCCCTCCTGGAATTTACCAGCAGCAGTCCTTGTACACTTGCATGAAGTCACTGGATAATATCAAAACTCACAGGCCAGACTGGGGGAAAGGCTGAACAGAATTCCCTGAGAAGAGCTTATGACCCCCTTCTAAAAAAGCAGTTACCAAAATCTATTTTGGAGTCAGGGCAATGGGGGGGGGGGGAAGCCAATGAAGTAGAGATCTAAGGAATATACAGCTTAAGAGAAAGGATGCTGAGTAGATTGCAAAGCTGCCAGCTTAACGTATCAGCAGCAGAATAAAGGACCAAATATAAAGTTAAAAATCCCACAGAAAAGTTTCTGTAAGACACAAGCTCTGCCAGACTAGAAAAAAAAAAAAATTACATTGTTAGGAGTCACTGCAAAGTGTGATTCAAGTACAGTGACAGGAACACTCAAAGCTCTGCAAAACCACACAATCTTCCCTAGCCCACTTGTCAGCATCTCCACGCTTTCCCAGGGAGAGGCAGTAGCAGCAGACAAAGCAACGCTCTTCTTCAGCCAAAGAGTTTTAACAGAAATCACACATGCAGAATGAATACAGGAAGAAAGTACTCTCCCTCCACTCATTCTGTGCCTCTAACCTTAATCAGCTGCAAGATTTTCGGAATAAATCTTTGATGATGCTGTTTTCTGATGAAGTCGTAGCCCTTAAACCAAGCATCCAGATTTAAAAGGTCTCTCTTCTGGATGAAATGCATCTATTATGCGAAACATGAGGAACTGCTGTAATACACTTGGCAGATGGTGGTTAAAGCATCAGCCTAGAAACCATAATTGATTCTGAAGCAACATAATTTTGACAGAGACAATTTAGAAACCAGCCTCCTGGCTCAGAATGCCTACTCAGATTTGCTATAGTTGCAATCAGCAATATTTAGACATGAATTACTTCTAGCTATTTCTCTCAAGAGTGTATTTTTAAACTGACCTTGGTAGGTAAGTGAAAATAATGAAGATAAATGCTCCCAAGAATAGCATAAAATCATTCACTGAGGACAGAAGATACTACAGCCCATGTTAAAGCACTGCCATCAATATGAACAGAAGCATTCACTAATATATTTTGTATTAGATTCGTATGCAGCAGACTGAAACATCCCCTATATTAGCATGAAATACCAATGGAATATTGATATTCTCTAGCAGCTCTCATCTCAGTGTAAGAGCCAGAAATTCATAGAAACTATAAAAAATTGAATGTTTCAGTTCATGTGAAATATTCTTTAGTAAGATACTCCCTCCATACACTCATGTTATTTCTACAGACTCTTTGTCCTTTTACTGAATGGAAGACAAAACAGAGACTATTTTTAAAATACTCTCCAGTATTGTTAATGAGGCAGAAACTAAGTTTTCTTCATACAGTGAAAGCTCAATAATAATGAAGGAAGCAGCTTATTTTTGTGATTTTGGGGCAGAAATAAATATATTTTAAAGAAGTCCACCTATAGAGACAACAGTATCTAAAAAATAGTTGTCAAATACAAATAAGCTTTAAGTAGTTAATATTTTAAGACAAATTAAATTACTATATTAATGAAGCTAATAAACCTGTTCTGCTACTTAATACTATTTCTGCCACTAGAGGGAGGTCATATTCCTTCACAAAGGTAAGAGTTAAAACGTTCGAGCCAGGTACATTTTAAATTAGAAGAAAGCAACTGAAAAGCATAACTGAAGATTTATTGTGTCTAGTCAAAAAGAATGCCTGTTCCTAAACGTTGGCCACACACCTTCCCAGCCTCGTGGAACCAGTTACATTTGTTGTCTTTGTTAAGTATGTGAGCAGGTCTACAAGAAAGCTGAAAGCGTCAGACGCCAAAGCTATTACATTGTAGCTTCTTAGGGGAAAGTATCCTCTGCTTTTCTAGCCAGAACATGAGTAATTTGAAGTTCTTCCACTTCCTGCTTTACCATTTTTAATCTTTTGCTACATTTCACCCCCAAACCCCCAAGCTCCTAATATAATCACAGGACAAGATTGTCTTTACCATGTGTGAAAATAGGATTTAATGCTGAAGGATTTTACATCCCATGTATAAAGCTCCAGAAAATAACCACAGAACTCAGATGAAGCAGCTCTCCTTGCCTGCAGGGCTGGCATCAACCCCTTCTGCAGAAAGAGAAATGTGTAGTGCTGCCATCATTCTGATTACACTTAAACCATCAATACTGTCCTTACGCTGTTAATGCGGCTAAGTTCAAAGCAGCAGATGTTATTCATCAGGTAGTCACCTAAAGATCCTTTTACTTATTTTCTTCAAGGAATCTTAATTGTCAGAGATCACTATTTTGAGCTGCAAATTCAATTTGTCTGAACCTAAAGGATAATTCTCTTGCAATCTGCACTCTACAAAAAACCCTCCATGAAGTTATGTTTTGTGGCTCACACTGCAGTTATATGAAGTCTTTACCGATATAATGCAAAATCCTCTTCTGTGAAGATGTCTTGAATTTTGTCCCCAAAGTACCTGAAAAATGAAACAACAATCTAAAAGAAGAGCTCCTGAATCGTACCAAGATGCATTCTCACCCCCATCTATGCTTCACCTGCAATCAAAGTGAAAACTCCAAAAAAACCCTACAAATGCTTGAGCATGATGTTCTAAAAGCATTGCTAAAAAGATTAAATGTTAAAAGATAACAGGATCAAGAGGCAGCAACTGATAATGGAATTCTCCAGGCGTGAAAAAAGTCCAATCCCACATCACAAAATAAGTATGTGGATTTGAGTTATTAAATGTTCAGACTACTTGATTTCTTCCACTGCTGACAAACCAGACTAAAACTGTGAAAAAACACTATTATTTACTGGTGTGAGAAGAACTCTAAAAATAGAGGTAATGGTAGCTTTCAAAGAGCCTAAGCCAACAAAAGATCGGTTTTCATGCCCCAAAAGCTCTTTAACTACTCATGGAAACTGCGGTGAATCTAACCAGCTTCTACAGTTTGTCCTTACTAACCCCAGCACACAGGGCTTGAGACATTTGAAGTGCAATGAGCCTGCAGTGTAGGATAACGCGAGAGGCAGTGAGCCACAGCCCCCTTTTACCTGTACAGGTTAACGAAATGCTTCCCCAGTGAAAGAGCACCAGAGTGCAGGTCCAAAATTGATGCCTGGAAAAGGAAACAACAAAGAGTAGGAAAAATGAGCATGAAAAGGTTTTATCATTATTTAAGTATGACCTTTAATAACTGCGCCAAGTTGTCTCACTTTCCACAGCTTCACAAATAAAAATATTAGTTTCTAGAATTCGGGTTCACAATACTAACACTTGTTTTATAACTGCAAACCTCCTTCGATTTGTTGTACAGAAGCACAAAATATTAAAAGGTGCTATGACAAAAGTATAGGACTGCTAATCCTGAGAGTCAAATCTGACACACAGAGTTGTCAGTCTTCCTCCATGGGCTAGGGGCAAGACACTGCGTTCCTGGATCCCTTCTTGTAGGCATTTCCCTTCCACACAAAGATGACTAATTTTCCAATATTTGTGAAGCACTCACATAGCAGTACTAATATTTATCTTGCCTGACATTTGTTATTAAAACTTCTCCCTCACCATGAGTTCCTGTATACTTCTCATATTTAATGTGGACATAAAAGTCTGTTTGAAAGAACAATTATGATTCTAAGGCTTACTAGAGCCAAACTTTCTTTTCCTCAATTTCTAAACCACTGTAAAGTAAAACCAAAGAGTGAAGAGGTTTTTTTACATATGAAAATTCAATCCATTTCTTCATCTGATTCAAGCCAAACACTTCTGCTGAGCTCCAGACCAAGCTAAGAAGATTAGCGTTCACATTTGCCAGGACAGAGTGCTACCTCACAGGACTCTAAATTATTTTTCTAAATCGAGTAAAGTACACTTTTGTATGTCCCTTCCTGTCCACAAACTACATGCTTGGTTTGCATCAGATAAACAGTATTAAAAAAATACGACTGCTTACTAGCAGCCTTAATTTTTTTTTATACTGAAAATATCAAATAGCAACAGATAATTAACCTGACCGGCACCAAGGTAATGACATCTTTAATATACAACATCTAGGCAAAAGCACTCATCTTGGAATTTGGCATTTCTTGATGTATCACATACCATTCACATTACTCTAACAAAACCCAAACAGTAACACCAGCACTAGGTGAGCTGCCTGGAAAGAGCGGTAACCTCCATCTCACTAGCAAGAAGAATTTCTGGCCATGGTTGAGCCGGTATTGTTTGAAGCCACTTTTAGCGTGACCTTCATGCAGACAGGCTGGTGAATGAGCAGCAGCAATTACCAGCACACAGACACATCAGAGCTGCAACAGTAGGGTTTCATGTCCACCCCTGGTCTCAAAGCTCTCTTCCCCCTCCTCCCTTGGGTCATGGTGGAGGAAGACACCCATGACAATCTCTCACCTAAAGAAAACTGCTGCAGGCCCGATTGCTCCGAGCTTCAGAGCTCAATCCAGGCAACTCCACTACAGCCTCTTTTTTACAGGGATAGTAACAACCTTCTTGTAATAAATCTACCCAAATCATTTTATTTAACCCTTAAATATATAAAGCAACACACTATTGAGGTGGACATAGCATGAGCTTTTCAGGCCACCCGTTTCCACAGTTCTCCAAATGCTTCAGAGGACTGTCAGGGAAACAAGTAAGCTCAGTCACGCAGGAGCAGTTCTGGTAATAAGCTTTACTCAAGCTTCAAAAGTAAAGTATTTTCACTTATTGGTTTCTGGTTCTGTACAATAATCTAAGCTACAGCTAGAAGTAAAACTGCTCCTGCATAGCTTAAAAACATGCTTGTGATCATGCTAAAGTAGATTACAAGGAGAAGCAGCAGGAAACATCTGAAATTGAATTGAATTTAAAAACAAATTGCCTCTGAAATACTTTCAACGTGCTTTCCAAACACACTCACTCCTCACTCTCAAGCTCCAGATGATTACAGTTTGGAAGATAAACAAATGAAGCAATAAAATACATCCCCAAGAACTATAGGTATTCATAGATAAAAAGGTAATAGATACGATACAAAGTCTAGAAAAAACAAATGAAGACTGAAATCTAAGATAAATAAATATATTCTTCAGAGTTGTTTCAGACAGAGGAAAACAACCAAATGCCAAACCTAGACTGGGACTGGATTACACACCAGCAATGAGCTGTTTTTGTTTAACAGCTACCTTGGAAAGAAATGGAAACATTTATTTTGGCTTCTGCAATTTCAGAGTATTGAACATTTTCAGTATCATTTCCTACACCGAGAAGAACACCTTGGTGAAAGCCTGTGTCAACACCACTACAATTTCAGCCATCCCACCAGGGATCAGCCTGCAAATCACGTCAGTGTTCCCAGGCTGAAAGCTCTGCCAAGTTTATCTAAAGATGGCAGGAACACAGCAAACACACGCACCCACACACCTATGTCTGAGAGATTGTTTAGTAGAACTTCCCCAATATCCTGGTTTACAGAACTTCTGTAGAAAGAAAACTGAAGATCCTTTAACAAAAAGAAACCCAAAGCAACAAACCACAAGTAAATGTTCTTCTGAACCTTCAGTATTGTTAGCCCCCTATTCTCCACTTTCTCACTGCTAAAAGGGTTCAAAAATAACATGCAAGTACCTGCCATTTCTCAGCATAAAGCAAAAACGGATCAATCTTGCCAAGCACAACAGGCCCTGCCTTTGACTCTTGCTGAAAGGGATTGCATTAAATATATCATCTCTTTTACAGCAATGCCTCCATGCCTTCAATGTTTGAAGTGATACTTTTAAAGAAAACTGCAGACAGTGGTACACACACACACAAACCCACAAGAAAAAAAGGCAAAACCAGTGCAAGTTTACACTTGACACAGATTAGACACAAGCAGTTCATCTCCAGCTTCCTACAGTTAGTTCCAGATAACCACACCACCACACAGCCAGGAATCAAGTGAAACACACCACCAAGTACACAACTCTTCCTAAGTGCATGTTTCCCAAGTGCTATCAGGAGGCTAAATAGGAAGGAAGAAAACTATGCAGCCAGTAGTAGAGGTAGGAGACGGAATAAGCATTACGCAGAGGCTTTATCTTTGCCCTGGAAAACAGAGCTCACAGCATTTTGAAGCCTTCAGAGTTTGGTTGGGAGGGCTGAAAGCAGAATTAGGCAGGGTATGATCTGCAGAACCTCTGCTCTGTGCATGGATTGATGACCCATCCCTCAGAAACCCTTGTTTGGCATCACAGCTATGGGTTCTTTGCTTCTCCCAGCGATTAAGAAATGTTATTTTCCCCTGCAAAAAGAAGGTCTAAGTGGCTGGGTCCTGCCAGTTGCTGCAACACAGGGAACAGACTGTAGGTGGTTGGCTCCACCAAGGGATTTTTTTTCTGGGGCTTCTAAATAAATGCCAACAGATCTGACAGTAAATGAGTCATTTCATTTACACTAGAGAGATGTTATGATGGCAGCACCTACAAAGACGTAAATGAATGAGTCATGACTGAAGTGGTAACACAAGCAGGGGCAGCATGCAAGAAAATATCAGGTAAGGAAGAAAGGAAAAGCTCATTATCTTTATAAAGAACAAAAAACCAAACTACGCTGAGGCAAACATCAAGAGAACCAATACAACTCGCATTCTGTGGAAAAGAACAGAGTATGAAAAGATATTAGAGACAAACAAGGGACAGCAGCATACTGGGGCAGAAGAGGCTCCTGTCTGGATTCTGTTGAAAGTTAAGACTAGAAGATTACAATGACCTCTTCTAGCCTCACTCTGCATGTGCACGTAAATAAAAATAAATCTAGGAAAACATACAAAGGAAGATAAGAAACGAAGATCAGCATGACAACTAGGGCATGACTCCTGAGAGATTTCAATAATTCAGATGTTTGCCAGGATTTTCTCAACACAAAAGGATGGAAAGGGAAACAGGTTTTTGTGCTATATTTCAGTACTCCAAGGAAGCAGAAAGAGCAGCAAAGTGAGGAGAGAATTGACAGAGTCACAAACCACAGATTTAGGTCTTTAATAAATTATGTTCAGACACAGACACAAATCCACTTCTGAGAAATCAAAATATAAAGAAGTGCGACAGCCAAAAAAACCCAACACAAACAGACACGTTGCTCAAAAAGGGCTTAAGAGGAAATCGGAGAGAATGAAACAGCAGTCTACACCCTAGTAGACATCTGAAGACCTTTCATTTGGAATAGTGGAGAGATGAGAGTGGCTAAAGAAAGAATTTAAAAGAAGTAAAAAGAAACAAGGAGTTATTTAAGAAATTGAAGGAAAAAAAAATAGTCTTAGAACAGACATAATTGGACACAAATATCCAAACACTCTAAAGCCTAAGAAATCTAAAGCAACAAACCAAACCTAATCCAGCAGGCTTGAAGCTTGAGAGGCTACAGGAAAAGTGGCTTGACAAAGCGAGACCTGAAGCGTTTTGTGTGCTATATAGCTAAGAGATTTGAAAAGATAAAAGGCTCAAATGGAGAAAGATAGCTTTATCTACACATTATCAGCCCACATCCATCAGTATTTAATGATATCTGGGAGCCAAGCTAGCACTATTGGAAAAAGATTCACTCCGTGACATGAAGCACACAAATATGCATATCAAAAGAGGAAACAGAGCAGGGGAGAATGCAATATAAAAGACTGTATTTAAAGGCTTCTCCTAAACACAATCTCCCACTGCTTGGCTCTTGTTTTGAGCATCTTTCAGTGTTTATCCACTCCTTTGGATAAGGCTCTAATTCCAGATGCCACAACTTTCTTCTTGCATCTTCCCCTAAGGAGTAACAGCGTGCAGTAATTTTCTCACATTTAAAAACTATGAGATATGTGAGAAGGCTTGAATCAGAACCCAGACCTCTCAATGGACATCGGATTTCTTAAACTTTTTTTACTGCAGCAACACAATCTCATTCACCCCATTTCCCCCCCCCCCCCCATTTCCCTTCCCTTAAAAATCCCTCACAATGTTGCTTCCAAAACGTAGATGATGAATGTATTATTTGTCTGATTCTCTTGCTTGTTGTCCAAGTAAGCCAGCTCAGGACCCCTGACCAACTCTGTGCATTGGGCAGAAAGTTCACCTGCCCTCATGTCTCTTCCAAGCTTTCCCTGCCTCAGTTTCCCCCGTTCCCTGCCCCCCATGCAGCTTTGTGCAGTCCAAATCCATGCAGCTGTCTGTTATACACTGCCCTTCCAATCCCTCTTTGGGGAAGTCTGGAAAAAAAAATCAAATGTAAGTCCCAAAAGAACAGAATAGGAAACAGCACTAATGACAGGAGGCAAGACAGAGTTCTCAACATGAAGAGTAATCTGGGCAAAGGGGCAATTTTTGCCACCACAGACCTGAAAAATTCCAGAGGATCGTGACAGAACAGAACAGAGAATGCTAATTCTTTTAAACATATTGTTTCAGATGGGCAGCACTATTTAGGTTTCTCAGGTCATACTTTTTGCAGGTCTCTCAGCAATCACAAGGACAATAAAGCCTTCTTTTTTCACTGAAATACTTCTCTGCTAATAAATGCCCTAATTCAGCAGAGGCCTACAGAAGTGGTTGTGTTTACAAATACTCACATACTTCTGTTTGTACACAAAAACATCCCAAGAACGAAGACAGGTGAAAAATCAAAATAAATTTCCTTGTTAGAGGAGTGTTTTGGTTTGGTTTTTAGGTTTGTTTGGTTTTTTTGTTTTCATTTAAGTAGGCTTTTACACAATATTCTTTAAGGCATTACAGGGCACTTTTTTGTCACTACACAAAACCAGTCTTTACACAACACTGTGAACCACTGCAGTTTAGTTTCAGAAGCCAAACTTGTGCAGTTCTGCTGTAGTAACTGCTTCCAGATAAAGGAGACAAAATACGTTCAAGAGAGGTGTTAGAAATAACTGAATAATAGGAAATGTTGAGTGTATTGCATAAGTCACAGACTACACTGCTAGCACAAGTATTAATGGGGGATAAAGTAACATCACAAGCAATTTTCCCCCCCTCCCTCAAGTCTGAATGGACAGAATAATTCTCCATCTCTCCTCAAGCCCACAAAGTACATTCATAACCTTGCCTTGGCAGTCAAAGAATGTAAAAGTAACAGGACGCTGCTCACCCCTCCATCAGATCCTCCCAAGGACAGTCCCCTCTCTGCTATTCTGCAGGCAAAACAATAACCTCAGATGAGAACTGAAGTCCGATTACTTTGTCCTTTAATGTCATTATTTACAACGTGCAAGTCTTCAGTACGTGGTATTTGATGCATCAGATATAACCCAATTGAATCAACAGAAGCTGCCATTGGAGACAATCTTACAGCCTGTCAGGAAAATAAATTATCCCTGCTGCAGAACATTTCTGAGCTTGTAGCCCCTTTCCACAAACTCCCAAAGCACCCCCCCAAAAAAAACCCCATTGTCTCTCAACTATATTCTGGCCAAGACTAATTAAAAACCCCCAGATCTTCATTCTCAGAACAAACCAACTTGTGCATTGCAGCAATGCTCAGCTGAGAGCAGCCAGCCTGAGGAGTGAACAAAACACTCACACCATCATTGACATGATCACCAAGTGCTAAACACACTCCAAAGAGGATGATAACTTTTCTAACAGCATAACTTGATGGTGTCCCCTACTATTTGATTAAAACTCACCAGTTAGTGTTCATAGAGGACTACACAGATCAGCACTAGCTCAAAACTACCCAGAAACAGACTCAGCTGAAAGGAGGCTTACATTGTTTTGTTCTGTTTTTAAAGGCCAAATGGAACAGAAGGCCAAGTGAAAATCCTTTAAAACTTATTAATTCATTCTCCTTTTTTCTCTACAATACTCATGCCCAACAGAGCTAGACTGACTCTGTACAAAAGAGAACTGCCTCCACTACAGCAAAAAAAATGGAAAAGGGCTTTGAAATTTTGTTTAACCCATGCCCCTTAAGCTAATGTGCTACACCTTAAACAACAGCACAGTGTCATTAAAGGAAGTGCTTGTAGAAGTTAGAAGAGATGAAAATAAAATTACCTACGGATTTTTTCAGCTTCTTCCCTTGTGATTACAGCGTCAGTCACACCTCTTCCACACTTTCTAGGAGTACACCCTGGAACACAAAGGAGAAGAGAGAAAGAAAATCTTTCAAACAAGGTACAAAACAAATCTCTATTAATATTCTCCTACTCCCCTTTCCTATTCACAAAATTCCAAAGGGATAATGGCAGTCTCAGAATATTTTAGGTCACTTAACTACAAGGAAGTTGCGTCTCCATTTTGATGCGCTCTGTATCAGAATCATTGACGACAACCCGGGCAATGTCACTTGTTTCTGCACAGATTCAAATCCCTAGGACTCATCTAAGCTAGATCGTTTTCCCTGCTACCTCTGGTTGCTGTCATTCAGGAAAATTACACCAGCTAACGTGACAAGTTATTTCCTGCTGTGTCCACAATGCAGTTCCACAGAAGAGAGATGATCTAAAAGGAATGAATCTCAACCCCCAGCGTAGCACTGCTGCTGAAGATGGGGCTGTCCACCATAACCCACGGCCTCTGGTGCTCAGGCTGAGCCAAGTGCATATTGTGCCTTTAAAAACAAACTACTTTTCCTGTTTAGCTGAAAATGATTATTAGAAACCTTAAGTTTATTACAAGTCTTGACAAGTTGGTCACTAACTTTGTGATTAAAACCGACTTACTGATGTGCCTCTGCACATCTGCCACTTCAAGATAGATAAGGCAGCCTTTGTTTAGTAGGGATGTTCTCAGGCACAACTGTATCTCAATGTACATGCAGCAAGACAGACAGATCCAGTGATTTTTCCCTTTCTTTCCAAGGGCAAAACAAAAGTTCCTGTTTATATAACTGGTCTCTGAAAGGAAGTAATCTCAACTGATTTAACTTTACACACTCTACTCCAGCCTTTGCACAGGTAGCTCAAGAACCAGAGAGCTCAGGTGTGCCCCACAGATCCTTCTAGCTCAGGATAACAGTTCCCAAAGCAGCCAAAGTCTCTGCAACTAAACCCCCTTAATAGCACGTATCCATATACAAAATGTTTTCTACTACAGTCCAAGGAAGTCTTCAACTCAAAGGTATCTCGGGTACAATACACAACATGGAAAGAGCTCCGTCCCAAAACCAGTGTCAACAGGATAAAGAAACTCCATTGTCCTGGAGAAGTGAGATGCAGAAGACAAGAGACAGCCGGATGCAGACTGCAGTGGCTAGAACAGCAGAGCACCAACATGCTAAACAGAAAAGAGAATGCTGCTCAGACAGCACTGAAATCACTACTTGCAAAAGAAACACTGGAAAAATTGTTTAGAACTTAAACAGTTCAAGCCATGGAGATACTAATAATATTGAGTTCCTCAACAGGTATAGGATCTTTACGTATCAATACATGCTAGTTCATGTATTATGGAACTGAATTTAACTCGTGTTTCAGTATTCAACCCAAATCATGCAGTCCATTAACAGAGATTCCTGTAGTTAAGCACTAAGAACCATTAGATTTGTCCACTGGAAGTCACTGGAAAAGCAATAGGAACTTAAATCAGGGAATTTTAATGTTCCAGCTGTACTGTCAGAATAAAAGCAGCATATTTCAGACCTCCTCCCAAATACAAGTCAAAAAGAAGTAAGTAGCATTCTGTATGGGTTGTCTATACAAATAGACTCGGAAGGGCAGCTTTCTACACAAGACTGAGCACAAAAGTATTTTCTGAAATTTTTGTGAAAAAAACTTGAAGCACACAGCTTGGACATACGATAAGCCTTAAAATTTATTGCCAAAAAATCTAATATTATATTTTAAAAGCTCATGGAATAAAAGCCAGCAGTAAGAGGTCCAGGTGCAGAATATATAAAGTTCTTATGAAATCAGAAGTCTGGTCCACAACAGTCTTCAGGCAAGAAGAAAAAATTCTGAGACACCAAAGACCTTGAGATGTCACACTAGGCACTTTACTGAGGAAGATCTGTGTAGGTGTAAAGCCACAGAAAAGTCAGGATGGGTATTTTCTGACATCTGCCAATACACCTACTGTTGCTGAACAGAGCTCCTCTTCAAGGATTATTTGCTTATCAGAACATAAGAGGGCAAGTGAAACTCCTGGAAATAAATCAATCAATTCACCCATGCAAGTCAAAAGCATCAGTCTGATCAAAAGCAGCTAACAATAACAATGACCACAGACTGACAGAAAGAGAAGCCCTGCCACAGCACAAGTGCTATGTAGGGATTTCTACTTGATCTTACTGGATACACTCTGGTATAGCCCTCCAGTTACACCAGTGTTTAAAGAAGAGAGAGAAGCAGCAAACTCTTTAAATGCAGATCAAGGTTAGGAAATCAACTTGATTACAACTCTGATAATTCATGGTGTTTTCTGACTACCCAGCAGCAAATCACTGAAGTCAGCTCAAGATTCAGATGCCAGGAAGCACATGTTAAGCTATTTGAAGATAACCTAGGAAACTGGCTGTCTAAAATAACACCAGAGATGACATCCTTCAGCATCTATTTATCAGTGCCAGCACAGAACCCAGCACTGTGGCAAGAGTGAACCAGAACCACTGCTCTCCCAGCTTACTTCTGTCCTCTTGACTCTGTGAGCTAAAGGAATGAGCAGGATCAAAACATACCATTCAGAAACCCACTGCCTTGGGATTAAAAATAAACCCAACCAAACAAAAAAATACCCCAACAAACCAAACAAAAAAAGCCAAACCAAACAAAAAAACCCCACACAAATAACAAAAACCACACACACACAACAACAACAAAACACAAAAAACCCACTGCACAACCCCCAAAAATTTAAATTCTGACAGCAGCACAAAGGTGTTTTGGATATTAAAAACCAAACACTTCACAATAGGGTGCCAGCCCCAAAGGTACATAATTCAAACCAACAAAAACCCACAAGGGCTTTATAGGCAAAAAGTTGTTCCAAGTTCCAAATTTGGAGAGAGAGCAGAGAGGGGGAGCTTCTGTGCCACGTTTCAGGCACGTTGTCAACATCCCCTCTGCAAGCAGAAAGGGTAGGCATAGCTTTTAAAAATGCAAGAATTTCCACATATGTCCATTCCCAAAGCAGACAAGCTTCCAGTGAAACACAGCAGATCTGGCAGTAGAAGTGAAGGTGCTGGAAGCACTGTACTCCTTTGGAGCACGCGACACAGCAGCTCCGAAAAGCAACAAGTAGTAGCCAGCAAACGCTGCAAGCTGTTTCTTGTCTGCCCTAACAAAGATATACACTTTGTGTTGCTGGGCCTTAAGTGCTCCATCATACATTCAGTAGTGGCAGAATAAAATCTATTATTGACCTCTGAGTGCCAGGCTGAAGAGCATCTCAGAAGCCAGTTGAGAGGAATGAGACACCTCTTGCCTCGGGCAAGCAAATACTCACCCAAAGACTGAGACAGATGGCTGGGGCAGGAATAGCTTCCAGCACCCAATTTTAAACTCAGATGCATGTGAAAACCAAAAACAACAAAAAACAAAACAAACACAACAGCCCCAAAGGAACCCATTTGGGTTCCCAGAACTGAGAAAAACCTTACCAAACATTTCCTTAGGAACCGTAAGACCTACTCAAAGAAAAATAATCAATCACAAATCACGTCACACGTACTCCATGCTGTACCCAATATTCTGCTGAGTGTAAAGATGTCAACAATGTTATGAAGCACAAGTTTGGATGTTAGCAGCACAAGTTTGGATACTGGTAGTACACTATTTTTATAGTCCTGTTAAAAAAACCAAAACACCAAGATTAAAAAAGGCTGAAGTAACAGGCCAATAGAAAAATTAGAACAAAGAAGTTTGGAGAAAGCTGAAAACCAAGGAAGCTCTCTTGCCTAATTAAAGCAAAAGGGGAATGACTTTCCTTCTGACACTGAAAAGGTTTCTCTAATGCTTGAAGAGCAAAGGAAATTGTTTTATAGACAAGGGAAAGCTGATGTTCAAGGAGAGAAGAGGGGGAAAGTGTAAACACAGACGAGAATTTCAATACTCGGGCCTGCCCGAATAGCTTTCTTCGTATGACACTCTGCAAAAAGAACACGAGCACCGACCTCTGATTTCAAAAGAGATTTGTGCTCTCCATTTCCAGCTGTAAACAGCACAGATCTTACCCTTTTGGCAAGGCTGGTGCTGGAGAGACCACATCTGGCAGTACTACAGAGTTACCTTGGACAAGTGTTACATGTCCAGGGTCTCTGACAAAGAAGCAGCAGAGCCAGTACTGAAAGCAGGGGGTGTTCTGAAGGCAGGAGCAGAAACTTTTCCAAAGAAAAACAAGAGAGAGTCCAGCATGAAGTCAGGCAGATACCAACCGTAAAGACCCAAACACTGGATAAATGCTAAGGAAAAATTAGAACAGTCTGAAAACAATTTTTTAATCGCATTAAGAAAAGTGTCCTCTTTGTTTAAGAAATCAGGATATGTGGAAGCACTGAAGTGTTAAGAGCATGCCTGCAGAATTCTCACTCGGGAGAAACTCAATTTAGCATTATAAAGTACCCAGTAGTTTCCACATATTTGTGCCTAGCAGGCATAGAATCATTTGCTTACCTAACAAGGCTTTGGATCTTAAGAGTTGTATTTTGTTCAATCAAGGTAAAGCAGGAACATATCCAAACAGGGAAAAGCATCAGTACTCATGGCCCCTGCTCCTACTCAGTACACAGAAAACAGAAAGTAACACAGGGGTTCAAGTGCCCGAATTGCAGCTTTGTCTTTTACTTTGTGGTACTTGGCCAAGAGCCACAGGCTGCCAAGATCAGGATGATTCCCATGAGAAAAGCCCTGCTGCAATGCTCCCCTTCTGCAGTCCATCTCAAGACAGGAGGAGGCAAAAATGTACTAGATGCCATCCCTGTAACCACACCAGCAGTCTAGGTGCTACACCTTTAACCTCTGCTGCTCAGACTTCTCTGCTGTCCACTGATCTAGTCTCTGGAAAAACACCTTGAAGCTGTCGCCCAGGAGCAACCACGGAGGCTTTGTACACTGATAGAACGTGTCAACTCACAGAAGAGACTGGGCAGGAGTTTCATCAAACACAGCAGTAGCCACAGTAGTTAGACACATCTCAAGACAGCAAAGAGCCAAGATCTAGCCACAGGGTTCCAAACACAGGTAAGCCTGTGCTCACAGAATGCCCTGACTTCTGCAAATATAATACATTAAGTGCTCGGCCTCTGAAAAACAACACAGTTTATTCCTGTGGGAAGCATGTTTATTGGCAGGCCAAGTGCTATGGAAATAAAAGCCACCGCTCTGTGATACCAATCATATTATCTGAGGCAAACTAAAAGCTCAGTTGCACCAGTTCAGTTTGAAGCAGGGACAGGTGCATAAACAGAAAGCTCATCTTAGCTGTGGAATCTCTACAGCTCGGCATCAGACACCAAGTGATGATCGGAATGTGCCTTCTCCCAACCCCGAGCCAGCAGCTGTGGATGTCAATTCAGAGAAAAGCCAGAGAATGAAAAGCTATTGAGTGATAGAAAACTATTTCCAACAAAGTGACTAAAGCTCCGGAGCCGAATCCAGTTTGGCAGAGAACCATAATCCACATTTACTGGCTCATCAAGCGATCAGAAACAGACAGGGACAAGGAGCTCAGCTTCCACCGGCCAGCGAAGCTGAGCAGCTCACCACGGCCCTCTCCTGGGCACAAGGCAGGAAGCAAGAGCTGTTTAATTATCCCATCTCAGCTTCAATTAACACTTAACAAAACAGCTGTTCCCACATTTCTAATACCACCCATCTCTTTCTGAAAGCATAATACCGGGGACCACATGTAAAAACATCTGCTAAAACCCCAAATCAATCACACACGTTAAGAAGCAGCAGCAAGCAAACAACTCACGAGGAAGCTGGAATACAGACTTCCCGAAGGGGACTCCTTTGTTCCTCCTGGGTTGGTGCCAGCCACCCTCACACAAAGCCAAGAGGTGACCCTTCACCTTGCAGTCAGCACCCACACAGCACGCTCCCCATGACAGCACAAGACTAGAGCACTCATTCCTCATCCTGGGCAGAGATATCCTTCAGCTCCTGCCTTTCTTAGGATGGCAAGAACTGATGGAGCTGCCAAGACCACAAGTCCACAGCTCAGAAAATGACTCTTGCAAGCCAGGCAAGGGAAGAAGAAGTTTTTGCTGGTTGGAGGGAGTTCTTTTGATACACAGAAGGCCTAGGAGCAAACTGTGGACAGTTTTAGCCTTAGTTCAGGCATAGCTACCAAATCTGTGGCAACACAGGCTCCACAGTTTTCTCTGGCCTTGGCACTACACAAATAAAGCCAGAAGCAGTTTCTCCTCATAGTAACTATGAAAAGTTAAAACAGAACACATATTTTCCTGTGCTCAGTCAAAAAAAAAAAAAAAAAAACCCCTACTGAGGAAGCTTTCTTACTGGTAGCTTCTTGACAGCTGTTTTCATGACCTCAGTAACATTCAAGATGAATTCTCCAAAAAAGATGCTACCGTAGCAGCACTGAGGTGCTGACCCCAGACTATGCATAAACTTTTATGTTACAAGCCTTTTGACCAACAGCATCAAGACCAGGCACCAAAGAGGGCCAGGGAAATTATGTCCCCAGCTTTGGGGCACTCATCCAGGCTGCAGTTTGATGAACTAACACTGCTTACCAGAACTGACACTGGAAGAAAGTTAGAGATTGTAGAATCACAGAACAGCCTGGGCTAGAAGGGACCTCAAAAGACCATGTGGTCCACCTTTTGTGGGAAAGGGAGCCTGGTTGAGACTATCTAGCACCACATTCAATCACATCTTGAAAAACTCCATCAAGAGGGGCTCTGCCATACCCCAGAGGAGGTTGTTCCAGTGATTGATTGTTCTCACTATGAAGAAAAAAATTTCTTTCTTGCATCACGATGAAACCTTGCCCGCTGCAACTCGTACCCACTGCCCTTTGTCTTCTCCGTGTGGCTCCTTGTGAAGTGAGAGCCTCCATCCTCTTTGAGGCTACCATCTGAGTAGTGGTCCCCCCAGCACATTTTCCAGCCCTTCAATCACCTTTGTTCTTCCTCAGCTTCAAGCAGCTTCTTCCGGCCTGCAGCTTTGCATTAGCAAGTGTTTTGTCAGCCACATAAAAAATGAGATAAGACAACTGATTTGACTGAAAACTAACTCAGAATTATTTAATTTTTTTTAGATGCAACAGCCTAGCTATGAACACACAGACAGACATACAGGTAGGCTAACAAAAAATCTCCATACCACAACAACAACAAAAAACACCAAACACAAACAAAACAAGAGCAGCAGAGCTGCTCTCTGGCAGCAGTACCAGCTCAAAATGTTCATCGAGATACACTTGGCAAATCTGAAAGAGAACATCAGCACGGCTTATCCAAGCAAACTGCAATTTTCTCACTGCTTTCCATCAGAGATAATAAACAGCTGCCATTTCTCTACAGGACCCAACATCAACACTCCAAAGAAATAAGTGCCAGGGGACACCAATATCAACTTGACAGAAAACAGGCAAAGTTGAAAGAAAAAGACAGAAGAGAAATTTATTGCAGATGGCATCAAAAGCTGCCTGTCCACACACATCTCAGAACAAGTGTATCAGAAGCTGGCATTTGTGCCATTACCACATGCTTGCAGCACACACAATATCCCAAATCAGTTCCACTACGCACCCTGTATGGTGTTTATCAGTAACAAACTCACCACAGGAATCAGAGTATGGAAAGTCACTAGAAACTGATTCAGTAAAGGGCTTATTTCACACAGCCCAAGCAAAGCTATTTCAGAATTGAATTATGTAGGAATGACACAAAAACTTGTCAGATGCAACAACTTCTGGGCTGTCCCAAGAGGCATAAACATTTGGGGACTTAAACAACACAGACAGTGACAAGGTGTTTGCTAGAAACACAGGAGTTCTGCAGCACGCATTTAGTTTAAGAGACGTAGGCAGTAGCCAGCCTGGTACGGCTCCATCCCACTTCAGACAACCCTACCCAAATACCTTCAAATCTTTTGTGGCTGTCGTAGTCCTCAGAGCAGGGAATCTCGATGAACTTGTCCCGCAGGCTCTCACTGTGACGAGCCAGCACCTCGGTGACCCCATCCTCGGCGCTCAGGTAGCTCCAGCTCAGGAGCCCACCGACGGCAGCAGAGGAGAGGAGGAACGCTGCCTTCAGCCACCGCCACCGCGACTCTTGCTGGCCTCTGCCCTTCTTAGAGCTACGGGGGGAGCACAGCGACAGTCCCACCTCAGTCCCCACACAGGAAGGAACCGGTTTAGCCGCCACCCCGCCCGGCACTGGGGAGACCCGCTGCAGGGCCAGGGCCTATCCCCCGGCTGACCCCTCACTCTGAGTATAGACGCGCTCACGGATAATCAATCACACGCAATTCTTATCCCTTCTCCGCGCCCGGAGGGTACAGGAGGCTCACCCACCCACCGGAGCTCCCAGAGGAGCCGGAGGCCGCTCTCCGCTGCCGCCGGGCCCGGGCGCCGCCACCCCCAGGAACAGCGGCCGGCGGGAGGTAACCAGCCGGCAACCCCAGCCCCGCCGCGGCCCCACCGGGTACCTGCTGTGGCGGCGGCCCCCGCGGTCCGGCCCCGCCGCCGACCCGCCACTCTCGGGGCCGCGCGGCCCCGCCCGCCGCTGCGGAGCCATCGCGCTCGCCGCCGCTGAGCGATGCGCTCGGCCCGCCTCTCCCGCCTGCCAGGCAAAAGCAATCGACCGCCAGGCAGGAACGCTTCAGGTAAGCGGGCAGGACAAAGCCATTACAGAGCTGAGAGCAGCGGAGCGGCCTCCCCAAGACAGAGGAAAAGAGGAAGCGACAACCGGACGGCGCCGAGACGCCGGAGCGGATGGCCGCGGTCAAACGCTTCATTCCGGGGTACCAAAGCGGCGGCCGCAGGCCAAAGCAATCGATGGGGACCGGCGCTGCCGCGGGAAGCCTCGAGCGCGCAGGCAGGAGCAATCGAAGGCGGAGCGGCGGCATGCGGCGGCCATGGAGGCGGGCGGGCCGCGGCGGCGGCTGGTGCACCTGGACCTGAAGGGAGCCCCGCCCCGCGCCTCCTACCTGGCGGAGGTAACGGCGGGCGGCGGGGGGTCCCTGGCCCGGCCCGGCCTTGCCCTGCCCGCCCTTACCCGCCCGGTGTCCCCCGCCAGGTGCTGCCGCTGCTCCGCGCCCTGGGCGCCAGCGGGCTGCTGCTGGAGTACGAGGACACCTTCCCCTACACGGCGCCGCTGGGGCCGCTGCGGGCCCCGCACGCCTACAGGTACCGCCCGGGGGGCCCCGGGGGGGGCCGCGTGGCCGACCCAGGCCCTGACGTCTCTCTCTCCCCCCGCAGCGCCGGGGAGGTGCGGGCGGTGCTGAGCCAGGCCAAGGCGCAGGGGCTGGAGGTGGTGCCGCTGGTGCAGACCTTCGGGCACATGGAGGTGAGCGCCGGGCGGGCGCCTTCGACGCCTGGGAGCGTTGGGTTGCGCGAGCGGGGCCGACAGGAGCGGGGGTGGCTTTGTGGGGAGGTCTCCCGCAGCTCTCCCTGTGCTCTGGTTGTCCAGCCCCTGTCATCTGCACGCTGCGCACCCGGGGACACGCTGCGCTGACTGCCCCGTTTCCCTCATCCCGGGCAGTGCTCCGGGGTGGGAGGTGCCGACAGCACCGGGAAGCAGCAGCCGTGCACCTGCTGCCCGTACCAGCCCTGGTGAGAGGCCTCCTGCTGTCTGTCCCCTCTGCTCGCACGCAGCCAAACCCCGGGTTTTAGCAGGGCAACTGTTAGCAGAGCCCCGGTGACACAGGAGGACGCTGCTGTCCCCTCCTTTTTGTGGTTGTTTCTCGAGCTCTCCTTTCTCTTGCAGTTTGTGCTGAAGCACAAAGAGTTTGCTCATCTCCGGGAGGTGAAGGTGTTTCCCAATGCCCTCAACCCACACAAGGAGGAGTCACGGGCGCTGGTCAAAGCCATGATCGACCAGGTCATGTCACTGCACCAGGACATAAAGTGGTTTCACATTGGATGTGATGAGGTGGGACTTCTCTTGAGCCAGGAAATTTTTTCTTGTACGAAAAAGCCTGGTAAGAGCCAAAGCTTCTGCGTTTCAGTGGTGCCCAAACCACCAAGTTTTGGTAGGATTTTAGGGACAGAAAACTCAGGCCATTATAGAAGAGTTGTTTTGACAATAAATTATTCCAGTAACATGGGATGTCATTTCTATGGATCTGACCATAACATCAAAAGTATTGAAAACAGCTTCTTAAAGCTAACTCAGCATTTGGGTTTGGGTCAAACAAGAATTTCAATATGAGATATCAAGTGGAGGTATTCGTTAAGAATCATGTGACTTTAGATGTAAGATGTTGTCTCATTGTTCTGGCCAACTTAGTCAAAACAAGCCCTTTTGTGGTGGGAAGTGTTTAGTTTTTTCTTTTGGTAGTTTGTCTCTTTGAGGAGGAGAACCTTAAGTTTTCTCCTTTTTCAGGGTTTCTTAAAACCATCCCTATGGCACACAGATCCCTGATCACCTTATTAGGTGATCACCTATTATTAGTTTAGTGGTTTGAATGCTGTTGTTTGGGAACAAATGGCAAGGTTAGATAGAGACCTGAAAGCTTTTATAAAGCAAAATACTATGGATGTAGAACAAATGTGGTCTTGTGCTGCTCTAAACCAACAAAAGAGTCTATTTAGATATTAAGCATATCCAGCTTAACAGGTCCAAACCCACCCTCTGCATAGGACCAAGTGTGCTGGGGCTGCTCCCATGTCACTTCTAGATTCAGATACAAATGATCTCCTTCCCCAAGACAGGAACCTCATTTTATATAATTCAGGACCTTGTGGGTTGCTAGATTTGAACTGAATCAAGCTGGTGAGAGCTACTTCCAAGGACAAACACAACATGCTTTGATTACTCCTTAGGTATTTTAGTTTCTGTAGGAAAATTCCCTTACATGATGCCACAGTCTGCTGCAGACTCCTAGCAATGTTTGCAGGGTCTTCAACACTGAGAGGTGCTTTTAAATATCCCCACTCCACATGTCATATCTTTGCAATAGGTTTTGAATAGTGTGTGATTTCATGACATCGTGTCAAACTCGCTCCCTCTGTTCCCGTAAAAGAAGTCAGGATTATTTGTTTGGCATTTCAGGTCTACTACCTCGGCGAAGGAGAGGAGTCAAAGCAGTGGCTGCAGCAACAAGACAACACTCCAGAGAAGCTGTGCTTATCCCACATCAAAGCAGTTGCGAGTTGCTTGGCCTCCTCGTACCCGGCTGTGACGCCCATTGTGTGGGATGATATGCTCAGAGGGATAAGGGAGGAAACGCTGGCAGGTGCGTGACAGCGACGGGATGAGTCCTGTTTTGTAGTATACAGAAAACTTTACGCAACCAGTTAAAATAGATTTTGGCAGCAGGTGAGAACAATGAAAACAAGAAATGTGAGAATAGCTGAGAATATGGTTCTTTAGACGAGAGTAGAAACATTTAGTCTTTAGCTGTGTGACAGACTTTCTGTATGACTGTGGGCAAGTCTCAGCTCAGACACTTTAGATTTCCACCTGGTAACACGCAACGACAAAGAAAACAATCACCACACAGTGGTTGCCATCAATTCTAGTTTCTTTACACATTAAAAACCCCAACATACTAACATTTGTGGTCTCAGTCTAAATTTCTGTGCCTCTCACCACCTTCAAATGTTAATTGTTACCCTGTGCAGCATCTGGTTGCAGTGGTGCAGACTCACACGGAGAAGCCACAACCCTGTGAGCGTCCTGACAGTGTATGTGATCATAGTGCACACCGTGAGGAACTCTGATACTGAACTTGGGGGTGGCTCCAAGACCCTGACATCATCAGTCTTGTTTGTTGAAAAATATGAAATTGCTGCTAAAATCCAAGTAGCCCTAAGAAAAATGGAGTTCCAGCATTTCCAGAGACACCTTATGTGTCTGCTCAGAAGGGATTTAGATGATGCCATGGAGAGCCATGTAGCTCTTCCAGCAGTTACTGACTTACTCATGGCTTTAATAGTGGGAAACCATCCCCAAAAATGCAGGTGGGACGCAGGCAGTTTCCACAAGAGCAGCACAGCATCTAGTGAAGTGCACACTACTGACACAGGCAGTAACAGACTAAAATTAAAATAGGATGCTGTTAAAAAACTGAATTTCTGTACAATTTACTGCAGTTCTCTAGGGGTCAGTTTCTCATGTTTAAAACTAGTCAGGGAGTTGATTATAAAAGGAGTTGAAGGTAAACCTGTATATTTATTTGTACTTTAAAAGCATTTGGCAAAGAGAAGTTCTGTGCAAACACAGCTCAGACAATAACTTAAGGGGTGAATACTACTTTGAATTTAGCTGAAAGCTTGTGTGTACAGTTTCCAGTTCCACCAGTTCAACCCAGCAGGTATACCAGTAGATTCAAGGGACTCAAAATGAGGTGAATGGGATCTCCGATGAATTGTCACCACTGATCCATATCAGTGGTTTCAAGATGTCTAAGGACTTAGTGGCCCCTGGCATGTGAACCCTTGGTGTTTAAAGTCCTGTCCAGGCTGAAAACACCCAGATGCACTTCAGCTGGGGATGAAGAGTTCTAGTGACAAGCCAAAGTTTGCTACTGCACCAACAGTATACTTAGTTCTCCCTTTTCCCTGGCTGTTTTCCATGACTTGGAGCTCTCTTCCTTTCAGAGTCTGGGGTCCCACAGCTTGTGCAGCCCATGATCTGGGACTACGCAGCAGACCTAGACGTGGAGGGAAAAGGTTTGTACTTCTCTGCTGAGCTGTTCAGGAAGAGCAAAGACCTTTTATTTCTTAAAAAATATAGCATGATTAAAATCTAACTTTGGACACCAAAAAGTTTTACTTCTGTTCATTTGCTTTTTATTGTTTTAGTAACAAACATAGCCCTTGCTTGATCTCACATAATAGTTGCTATTATTTTCCTTTTCTATTTATATTTCTCCTATGAAAGACTGGGAGAACCAGTGATGGGATAAGGCTCAGCAGCTTTTTGCAACTGGACGTGGGTTGTTCTTGACAGGAGCATTATCAAAAGCTGAAAATGGAGAAAAGCTTTTCCTGCAAGTGTTCTGTTGTGTCTTATTGCAGTGCAGCTCATAGAGAAGTATCGTAGATGCGGTTTCTCCAAGGTGTGGTTTGCTAGTGCTTTTAAAGGAGCTACAGGAGTGAATCAGTCTCTGACACTCATCGGACACCACTTGCAAAACCACCTTCGCTGGCTGGCCGTGGCAAGCAGGAGCCCCGCTGACGTCCTTGAAGGTATCGTACTGACCGGCTGGCAGAGGTAAGGAACATCCTTTTAAATGGTTCCAAGGATCAGATAGAAGCAAACTTCCACCCAAAACCTCACCGAGAGGTACAAGGAAGCTGGAGGTTTAGAAGAGAAGTTTCACAACCCTGCCATCCTTCCTGGTGGTTACTGCTGGGCCTCAGCCGCTGACTACTAAGGGTGCATTTCAAAGCTGTAGTCAACTGCCACAGCATTAATCAGCAGGAGCAATTGTTTTGTCAGGACCACCACCAGCAAAGTGGATATGAAAGCCTGAATGTACTTTGTGCCACCTTGGCCTGCTTATACACAGGATAGTCAGTGCACAGTGTCTATCTGAATGGCTAATGTAAATAAAAAAGTTGCATAAGAGAGAAGAACTTGTTAACGTAGTGAAGGAGTAAAAACGTTTTTATGCAACAGTCAGGAAGTCTAAGGGAATAGCAGAGCTCAGTTCCATTTTCTGACCTTAATTTGTCTTGAATAAGGAGTTTGGCTTGTATCTGTTCCTATGAGTAAACTAACAGCAATACTTAGTATTTTGGAGATAGAAGGACCGTTCTCTGAGACAAACTGATGTTTGTTTCTAAAGCTCTTGGAGTTTTAGTGACTGAAATACTAAAACTTCACACTCTTAAGTTCTAACAGTAAAACGTCTAATTAATGCCTGTTTTCTTACTTAGGTATGACCACTTCTCTGTTCTGTGTGAGCTTCTCCCTGTGGCAATACCATCACTGGCTGTGTGTCTGCAGGCACTAAAGAATGGTACAGTGGCAACTTTATTGTCTCTCAGCTACTGCCTTCAAAAGAGTGAAGTGGCATTACCTGAAGGTTGGCACAGGCCTGTTATATTTTGAGGTGGTTTGACTGTCTGATTGTGGTCTGAATAGTGAACAATAGATTATGTAGCTTGCATGTTTGTGAGGGAGGAGCAGGGAAGTCTCTTGGCCCAGGTATTTAAAAATAGCCATAGAATACTAACAGTTTATTATATTCTCACATGCAAATAGTTACAAACTTCATGTAAAAAAAAACTAGAAGCTGCTTTTGAAACAGTATTGGTACATAAGAGACAGTTTGATTTAGATGTTTACAAGTAAAAGTTGTCGTAAATTAACCAATTTTCTTAAAAATGATCTAGGAAGGTCACTATCAGGTAAAATAGTTCCTGTCATTTCTGGTTTCTTTACAGGCTGTTGCCAACAATTTATTTTTGTCTTTCTGCATTTTTTATTTTCAAAACAAAAAATCTACAACCTACTTGTTTTTCACTGAAGTACTAAAAATATTCAGCACCCTGAATGAAAAGCTGATAACTGGGAAGTGCTTTACCTAGCACAAGACATTCGTGTGAAAGACACGGTACTCCTCCCATCCCCAAGATTTTTTCTTTGTTCTAGTTCCATTTTACCTGTTAAAAAATCTTCATTCAAGAACTACTAAGCCAACGCAGAGTGCGCCAGGAAAAAAAAAACTTTTATGAACATTTTGGTTACTTAGGCTCCTTTTCCTTATTTCCACTGTCTTCTGCCAGGTGGCTATTCTGAAAATGTTAAAGAAAACGTAGAAAAGCTCCTGGGAATGTCCAACCTGGAAATTGATACTTTCATGAGGTAAAATTCCAGCTGCACGACTCAGATGCTTCTCATTGGGTGGTAAGTTCAGAAACTAATGGATCCTTTTTGGACAGCTCAAGTGTGGGGACCTTTCCTGGGAGCAATATCCTTACTCTTGTGACACAAATTAGTTTCTACCTCAAGTCATCAGTGGACGAACTTCTTGAAAGGAACAGGTAATAAGGTTTATGTTGATCCTTCATCTGGCTGCTGGAATGATGGGAGTTTTCATCTCAAAATGGGCCATAAATCCAGCAAAGTGACATCAAACTGCCTTTCAGGCATCACATCCCTATATATCAACACCTCAGCAGAACATAATATTCAGATGCAAATTTAAAGTATTTCATCAAAATTCTTAAATACTATGTGCTGCCTTATTTCAGGAGTCTAGTTCTTTCCTTAATTAAATCTCACTGTTATTTAAAGTTAAATTGACTTTTTTTATGGTGTGGTTACAGAGAAAGGAGCTTGAAATGAAACTTAAATTGTAGCAGATGATCAGTTATTCTCATCTGCCAGGAACAGTCTTACAGACTAGCTCCAAAGATACATAGAATTAAATTTACTTACCCCTTAAACATTATCTCTGTACCAGAAGTTCAGCTAAATTCCCATCCCTCCCCTGTCAGCCTACAAATACTTGTGTCACTGCTGTGTAAAAACTGCTCATGCTAACATCTATTTTCAGGTATGTCACAGGCTGGTTCAGCCCTTACCACAGAAAAAGGAAGATTATTCATCCTATAATAATGCATCACTTCCAACCAGATGCCATAAGGTGACACCACTGATTTTGCATTATAGGGGAAAATAAAGCCTAAGTAAATAAAGTAAATAAAACCTAAGAAATAAAGTATTTGGGGCACTCAAGTACATGTAGTCTTGAGTCCTTGCCTCTTTCTATAATTATTTCAGAAGCATCAGTGGCAAACAATATGAAGTGCTCATAATGGGTTTTTAAACAGAAGAACATGTTTAATCTTTGCCTTCTGTTAAACAAATTCTTTGAATAGAAGCACAGATCTGGTCTCCAAAATCCTCCCTTGTACGTGGGGTTACTCCCATAGAGACTTGCTGCATCTCACAGCAGGTGTTGGCCTCAGCATAGGAGCTCACCGTGAGCCAGGTTCCAGGCAGGGCTTGGAATAAAACCAGACCCTTTTCCCCTGCTCTGTCACCGTATGTGCTTTTCAGAACTTGTCTTACAGAAGTTCTGAAACAACAATTCAATCGCCAATTATGGCGATTCATCCTAAACTGCTCATTTCAGTCGTTTTTTTGTTTGGTTTTTTTTCTGGTTTGGTATTGGTTTTTTCCACAATAAGGTGAATATTCAACTGCATCCACTCTTCCTGATAAACACCAGAATTAAATTCCCAACAGGTCTCACTGTGGGTTTCAGTTACACATAAAATGCATATAGTGGGTTTTTTTGAGCTCACATTTCAGTACTTTAGAAGTCATTGCATAAGAAAAGCACCAAGATTAATGGTATTTAAACAGCATTAACCTTTTGCCATGTGCACAAAATCAAGTCCTTTGAGCTCTTGTAATAGGTGCTTCTATTTCCTGTAAAGTCCTTTTAGTGGCTGTACTCCTTTTAAAAGGCCCAGTAAGGAAACCCTCCATGGAGGCAGGGCTCACCTGCAAATGTGATTGTTTCTTCCTTCTCTTTTCTACTTAGTCTCCTCTCCAAGTGGAACGCTGTGGTGCAAGACCTCCAAGCAGCCATGGAGCAAGTTTTCCACAAGTGTACTGTAGAAGAGTGGATGGAGGAGAATGTCCACCCCAGCCTACAGAAGCTGCAGCAAGTGGTGGATGATTTAGATAAAGCAATAAAAGCACAAAATTAGGGGCTTTCAATTAGTCTGTCTTATTCCACAGGAAAACATGGCTAGTGGCAATTGGCAACCAGTCGTATTGCTGGAGTTTGTCATCTTGAGAGTTGAAGCAAGAACTGTGATCAAACAGAAGTGACCTGAAGGCATAAAGGAATTTATTAGTCTAATAGGCTTCAACTCTTTTTTAATTTTCCTGTCTTAACACATTGCTGAGCCTTAAATAACCTGCCCTGTAAGTAAGATTTGCTCCCCCTTGCATAACAGAATGCAGGAGTGACTCATAACTCAGCTATATTACAAGGCAGGAAGCAAAAAAGCCCCCAGCAACTTAGTTTCTTCCAAATTCAGTATTTGTAGTAAGACTTTTACATAACAATGGCCTAGAAAACTTTTAGAAGTTATAGTCAGTGGCCAACATGTCCTCCCTTTGCTATTTCCATTTAAATAAAAAAAAAAGATTTAGGATACTTTAAACATGCTTTCAGCCCTTATGTCCTGTACTGCAAGTCCTCTTTCTTCATCTCTGTCCAGAGATGAGTTCTACCCTTCCACAGCATGTGTTGGTTTGATACAATTTTGGACTTCTACCCTTCCACAGCACAGCTGATTTGATCCAGATTTTAAACTTTCAGTCTCAAATCCAGCTTTGATTAGCTCAAGGTCAGGAAACTATCAGCTTTTTGCAGCAGTGTGAGCAAGGAACCACTGTCTAGAAGCTTAGGAGGTTACAGCAGATGCATGACCAGGGACATGCACCACCACAGCACAGAGCAAGAGCAAGCTCTAGAGAATGAGCTTGTTACCAGGAGCAAAGGTGACACACTTTGAGGGAAAACTGCCTCAACACATGGGCTGCTTGATTTTCTACCAAAGCATCATCTAAGTCAAGCATAGTTCCATCCTCACAGAAAAGCACCATCCAAGTCACTTAAGCCACTTACTTGCTCATGGTCAGTAAGAAGCCAGGTATTTGAGCTTCCTCTCCTCTGTCGTCCCCCCCATTAACTGCTTCTGTGCCAAGGGGTAATTTAGACAGCCATTAGTATTTTAATACATTTTAGTTAAAAACAATGTGAAAGACTACAATGACACAAAACAAGTTAAAGCTGAGTTTATCAATGGACATTTTAATTAAAAAAGACGGTATACAAGGCATTGGCAAAATTCTACTTACATTTTTAAAGTAGAAAAGCAATTCCTAAGCATTTTCAAGAAGTCTTTCTGCCTCTCAACGATCTACTACAGTGCCATAACTAGCACTCTAATCTATAAACCAGCTTGGATTTTGTATCTGTAACTTCATAAACACAGCACAAGAGTCAGATCTCTGTTTCATAGTCTAAATACTTATATTTGCTTTGAGACTTCCACAGCTGATCCTAGATACCTGAATATCTCATTTTGTGAAATACCAGAATATTTGATTATAGCTCAGATAACACAGCTCTCGCCCTTCATACAACACAGTCTTGCTTCTGTTCAGTGTGACAGCTAAGACTATGACTCCATCCAGCTGCACACGTGCAAGTACCTTCAGATGTGCTACTCAAGCTGAAGCCAAAGCATCTTATTGTCCAGTTACATTACAGGACAGAAAAGAAAGTTTTGGCTTTATGGGGCAGGGTGTAGATCTAACCCAAGATCTTTTATGTAGGTTTTCCAATCCTTCAAACTACAGCTGTCTAGCCTCAAGTTACAAGACAGCCTGAAATGCAAAAAATTTAACAAATACATCTGTAATACTCTCTTAGGAACAGCTAACTTGCTAACCAAAACTAGGCTTTCACATCATTCCTTTTAGAACAAGCCACTTTTCACCAGACACACATATGGCTATATTTACTGGGCCTTTCAATATGCTAAGCCCAAGAGAAGTAAGGAAAACCATCCTAAAAAGTGACAGGATTGAAAGGATCAAAGGGAGGATCAGTGGAAAGAGGGAAAAACAGAACCTGCCCTGAGTTAGCACCTGCTCTTCCAACCAGGTCTTTCAAACTGCATCACATCACTGATGTGTCCACAGACCCATAGTAAGCAAATCCATGTTAACAGCAATTTGCAAGTTAATTTTTCATGCTCAGAGTTACTGCAAACTGAAAATCTGGACACGTCTTCCAAGTACAAAAGACAAAGTTTTGGAAGATGGGAAGCTGAAAACCTACAGCAGAAGAAATACAGATCAGCCTGTGATGTGCATTTCTGTATGGCACCCAGATGCCAAGACAAGACAATCCTTTGCCTGCACTGTAGGTCAGTACCACAATAAGCTCCCTGTTGTACCTACCAGCCAGCAGTGCCTGCCATACAGCCCATGGGCAGAACCTACAGTGTTTGAGGAATTTACTCAGTTCCCTTTCACATCAGCTCCGTCTGAGGAACTTGGGTTCCCATGTGGAACTGCACTGGTTTATATGGCAACAGAGCTGCCCAGCACCAAAAGGGAAAGGCACGAGAGAGGATTACACCAGCTACTCCACGTGAAAGGATGAAGAGACAAAATCTCCCCCAGACACACAGTGCATGCCAGCAGCCATCCATCCCCCTCCCAGGACACTGAGGTGTGAAGGGGACACCAGAGAACATCTTTAAAGAGATGATCATTGGACATGAATCCAAAATGCAACTTACTCCACAGACTATTTCAAGCTATGTTATACCTTACTATAGGTCATTCTTCTTTCTAGGAATTCAGAATTTTCATTACATTGTTTTAGTCTTTGTATAATGATATTGCATAGTCCATAAGTATATACAGTACTAATATCAACACTGTACAGCAAGGTGGATGCACAAAATGCTCAGCAGAAGCAAGGCACACGATGCAGTGCAGGGCTAGATCAACAGACCTAAAGCTGATTTTTAACTGGAAAACCCATCTGTGCTTTGTACCTTCCATGGTATATTAGCATGGGATGAATGGAATATATATAATGCAATGAAACCCAGTATAGCTAAGATTGAACACATCATCTTGACTATTTTGGTCAAAATTAGGTCACATCTGTGCACTGAGAATATAAATGCAATGCACATCTATATACTACGTACCTCTCTCAATGTCCTTGCTACAGAGCAGTAGTTATCCGCAGGTGGAACCCTTTTGCTGACATTATACCACTAAATATTCTGGTTTTTTCAGTGTTTCTCACTGGAATTTCTTACAACACTTCACATTCTTGTTTTACGCAGTGAGGAAAAAAAAAAAATTCTCCAAATTCCCTATCTCATTCTCCTGTCTCTAAAATTCATGTAATCTAGGGTATGTATCAGAGCAGATTTAAATGAAGAACTCTCCCAAGTGTTACACCCTGCAATAATTTTTGTTTTAAGTTTTGATGATTTTTCTTAGCTCACATTTGTGCTTCAGAAGACAGGCCAAATTTAGCTAATTGCCTGCAATCTAATTTTGCCACATTTGTACCCAAGAGCTTCCCAATTCCTGTGATGTGGGGCAGAAATTGCAAGCCACACGATTAGCCCACAAACTGAGAGGACTTCGCAAGCACATCTGTTGGCAGAGGTCTGCTTTGGTACCTGATTACAAGTTTCTTTTCTTAGTTAACAGCAATAGAGGCATTTCTGTACTGCAGTCAAGCTGCATCCACAGCTACCACCCTATTAGTGCAATTACCCTTTCAAACCAACATCAAGAGCACCTTGTATCACAGCTCACAGACTAGTTCTAAATAGCTAGAAGCAAAAATCTTGCTACCACCTACTCTTTGGTCAGATAAGCACATGCTTAATTTCAGCTACAGCTCAAAGACAGCAGGACAGAGCTCCTGGTGACATCTTGTCATAACTTTCTCTCTGTAGAGTTAAGAGTGCTTTGAAACAAGAACACAGGTTTTCTGAAGTCCTAAAGAAACCACTGCCAGAAGACATTTGCTGCTGGCCAAACGCAAAAGCAGACAGTTACCTTGTACCCTGTTCAGATCTCCTAGAGGTAACTGTGTAAATATCTTCCAACTCAGGTCTTCAGACCATACAATTACTAAAGAAAGCCTAGTGAACTTCAATGCAAGCAGTTTCAGCACACTGAAGGAAGTTTCAGCCCTTTACAACTTTTTTCTTGTACTGACATGTTGATGTGGGCACGATGAAGTTTTACTTCTAGACAGAACGTGTTGACTAACAGAGGTAGTTTCAAAAAGTATCTTGGAAAATTCATATTTTAACTATTTGAAAAAACACACCTAGAGCAAAAACTTGAGTGCAAGCCAAGCTGTGGATCTATCCCAGCTACCTTAAAATAAATTGTTTAGCACTTCAGTGTTATATCAAGTGAGGAAATAGTAAACACATCTAGGCTACCACATTGTTTGTTATCGCTCTTCCCTACCTACACTAACAGATATCCTTTTCTTCCTTCCAAAATACACAGTTAAAATAATAAATGTTGAGGTCTAGAAAAAAGATAATTCTGTCTTGGGGTAGTTTATGCCCAGAAGTTAAGCAGAACACGATTAAACTAGAACATCCCAAAGATTTTTAATCATCACCATCATTTTTGTTTACTATTTATGGCTCCTTGGCAAAGCCAAAAACAGTGAGACACTATAATAAGTGGATCAACCTGACCTCTCCAATTCCCAGACAGTCACTCAAACTTGAATTTCCACTGGTATCTAATAGCAAGTCAGTAGTAAATATAAAAAGTGCTGCTATTCTACATCACCTAATTGTATATATTAAGCTCCCTAACACCAAGTGAACAATATATTCCATTATTTATAACACTTCCAGAAAAACCTCAAAGCATTGTGTTACAAGTTAAAAATTCACCTCTTCTACATTTCATATACTGTACCTGCAGTAGATGTTTGCAGAAGAAGTTTACGTCTGTGTCTCCACTAACATGAAAGCATTAACTGAATTCAACCCAATTCATTAATAAATAAATAAGCTTCCTAGACATGTTTGATGAGCTGACAAATTTCAAAAGACAGCAGCGTCCACATGCAGGAACTAACACAAAGGAGCAAATAAAATGGAATTTGCTTTGGACTTTACAACAGCAATGTGGGAGAGCGGATCTTGAAGCAGTTTAGCCCTAAAAATCATACCGTAAGACAGATTCCTCTCATCATAAATGCACATGTGGAGAAATGCCCATGTCAAGATTGTGAAGGATTTCTTCTGAAGAACGATCAGTGTATCTTCCAGATGTTTGAAAGCCTCTGTGTTCTTCAGCTCATGATGACTATCAATATTTATCCTGTGGTTCATCTGCATCACTAGCCTCTGTTTCGCTGCTCTGAGAGAGATCTTGTAGGCTCTCTACTCTGTCCAGTTCCAGAAAACTAATAATGAGTTTGGCAACTGCTTCCACATCACTGTGAAAAAGAAACAACAATGTAGAATCAGTGGAACTGTGGTGCTGACGAGACAAGAACAGGCACAGGAATGCTCGAGAGTAACTGCTCAAAGGGACAGTCAACATACAGTGCAGAGTATGACTGAAAGCATCCCACCTGGGAGGCAGCATGTCAAGCCACACCGTTACTTCCACATCACAACAAATCAATACTTTTCCCACAGTCCCTGCTGCAAGATTTCTTATTATCAATGCTTAAAATTAATCCTCTGTTAACTGATAAAAACAGTTAATGTTTCCAGAGTAGAATTAATCCCCTCTGCCACTGCACAGCTGAGCTAGTGAAGGAAACTACAGCAGACATGCAGCACTACAGGGATTTTGGATATCTAAATATGATCAGTCTCCTGAAGGGAGCTGGTGTTACCCAAATGCCCACCACTGAAAGCACTAAAGGCTTTTATCAAGTTAACTTGAGTAACACAAAGTCATATCAGCATGTATGAAAATGAAGCCAAGTCTCAGTAGTTGGCTTATTTACTGACAAACTTACTGACCCATGTGATTGATATTTCCCACCTTACACATTGTAACAAAAAAGTAAAATCTACACCGCACCTTCTACAACCCAGCACTGCACTCTGAGTCAGCGGGTGTGAAAATCCAGTGACAAACCGTAGCACAACCAGGTAACCTTTCCCAAAATACCGCACCGTCTCCTCTTCCACGTTCACATCGCGGATCTCATTCAGTAGAGCCACTACTGTAAACAGATGCAGAAAACAAAACAGCCCATTAACATTTGAGAAACCTCTCAGCACTGCTACTAGTGACTTCCGTGGCTGCGACTATGCTCTGAGTACTATGGGTCCAAACCCACACAGCCAGGGCTGCCCTGTAATAACTGCTGAGTTCTTCAGGCAAAACAAACGAGGAGAGACCACATACTAGCTGGTGAACAAGATCTACTGCCTCCCAGGAGATGGGGACCAGTAGTTTACTACTTATGTTTTCCACTTTAATGACAGTTTTTAACTGTTTTTCTGCAGAGAGTAGGTAGACAAGAGTTAAAATTATTAAGATTGGACAAATACTGAAAAAAATTTAACTGCTCAGAGCATCTGCTGATCTCTGCATCCCCACATTAACAACCCTTGAAACAGATATTGCCAAATAACCTCTCGGGAAGAGATGTGCTCTGCTCCACAACATACTCTAAAGAAAAATTCAGGAACATTGAACATCATTGATACATCTCCATGTATCTTATCTTCCATCTCTAAAATCAACTGTTTAAACAGCTCAACTTAAGGACATTCCCAATTTTGTCAGTGTTCAAAGCATATTGAGAATTAGTTTGATTTAGACTAGTAAGTAGAATTTTAAAATGTGACACTGAAGAGAATCCTACTTCAGTTTGCAACAGAGCACCTGTCTCAGTGACTCAACCAAGTCATGCACTAGACTTCAACATCTGTTACTCCAACAGGAAGCTCAAAAGAAATGAGATACCCTTTTAAGCAGAGCCTGCTGAATATGAGGTTTTAAATGCATATGATTTATCTGCAGGATATAACATGCCTGCTTGCATATGATACCTACAGAATTGCCTGCTACCAAAACCAGATTAGATTACAGAAAACCAGAAATCTTAATTCCTGGATCCAAAAAAGTAAGTTTCCCCACCAGTCCCACCTGCAGAGCAGGTTAGCCAAGGGAAAGGGAAACCTGCATATTAACATCCCAAAGGAATGGCTAAGACTATTATGGAAAGCAAGGTGTAAACCTAGACACCTCAGATTAAAAGATGCACTCAGCACCTGAACCTGAACAAGTATTTGGGTCCTGAGAGGCAGATTATTTACATCTGCTGCTTGGGAGCAAAACAGATGCAAGTAATTTCAGGACAGGACTTCAGAGAAGCTTATTAAAGAGGCATGTACCCATTTCTACCATCAGCTCACCACATTTGCTACTACAGATGCTGCTTCCTCACCTTGTTCATTGCCTCCTTTTGAGAGGGTCAGTATTTTTTTGTAAAGATTGAATGTTTTTAAGCAAACTGTTCCCTTGTTCTTATCAAATACAGCTTCCTGTGAAATTGAAAAATAAAAAACAAGATTTTTCTTAAAAACACTGTCAGTAACTATGCTTCAAAGTCAAATAAAAATAGTTACATAGGAAAATAATCTTGGTAACACAGAAAAATACATAACTAGTTTAGAGACACTCCTCTATTATCAGACTGAGAAATCACAATCTCGCTCTTGGCTTTAACAGAAACTTGATCTTTGTGTAAGTTAAAGTTGGTTTCATTGCCCCTCTTGACACATTCCTTATGCAATAGAAACTTTGCCTAGAATCAAATGTAAACACTCACTTGGAGCTCCTGTAATTCTTACTTTCGGTAGATGTGTTTGGCCTACAGGATAAGTATGCAGTAAACCTAAGTTCTGGTTTAACAGTCATAAACTCCACCAAGGTAAATTCCAGTGTTGAGCTATATGGGCCAGGCTTACTCTAGATTTAAAATATCCCTGTCAGTCAATGCAAAGAGGATGTCTCATTTCTGGGTTGATTATTCCAATAACTCAGGTCAGTAAGGTGACAAGCCTCCATAACAGGTGATTGTTCTCGGTCCAAATCCCAACAAACCGACATCCACAAGATTATAAACCAGCTTCACAAACACCACTCATCCCTTTTCCCAGTGGAAAGTGGGTGAGTAACCTGGAAGATTAGAGCTACCCTATTTAATGGTCATTCCATCATCAGCTGAAACAGTACGTACAAAATCATGCTGTAGCAGCTGAATGTGCTCTTCTTTTTCCCTCTTCTATAAAAGAGGAATAAAAGGTTATAAAGCCCTGTGGGACAAGTCTTCCCTTAAACACTAATATATTCACGTTTTCATGCTTGTGCAGTGAATGAATTATGGTCCTAATTCTAGTCCTAGTACAGAAACTCCAAAAGGTTTCTTCAAAACCAAAAGCATAACTTGTCTGGACTGAGCAAGTGCACAGGGCTGCTGGAATTGTCATCTGCTGGCTGTGGCTGAACTTGCACAACCTCATTTCCTGAGTTCAGCATCTTACCTCCCACTGCTCCAGATTCTGAGCTGCCACAAAGAAACACCCAGCCATATAGAAGAGCTTCCATGCCAAGCTGTCTGAACAATGCAAAAAATGCACAAATTTAGGTTTATTGGGTTGCTTCCCCCCCACCTTTGGTATTCAGTTTTAAAAGCAACATGCTCCCTTTAAAAGACAAAAAAAAAAAGGAAAAATGGTTTCTCTGATGCAACATTTTTGCTTTTAGTTGTAACACAAACTATGTTACAGCTCTCCCAGAATAAAAATACAGAAACATGTCACATTTTTTTTAAAGACTCCATCTACACTGGGCTCCAAACCACACAGAAGTAGAAACATATATATCATTGGCAAGGTTGTAACATCACTACAGCTTTCTCTTCTCTAGAATCCAAGACATCTTAAAAGGCATCCACAAAACTCTCAACCACCAAATATTTGTGCTGCAGAGGACAAGGGTAAGGGACAATGGAAATTCACTTAAGTAAACATCTTTCTTTTTGAAAGGAAGCAGTTGGCCCTCTTGATGAACAAACATTTGCGTTTTAGGTCCTAGAAATGTTTATACACAGCAGCCTAAGCAATTTGTTTACTCAGGCTTTTACTGAAGGCAGAGCAGAATAGTGCTCAGTGTTGTTTCAGAAAACTCCTTTGCAGCATCTTAAGAAAAAAAGGCTGCTATAGCTGGTGTCTCAAGCAGCTTTCACTGGACTTAGCTCTTTAAATAAAAATACATTGGGTATATTGGTAGCATATTCCTATACATTATTTAGTTTTAAAACATGATGTTAAGGGGATGCAGCAGGAGAGTGACAGGCCAGTCTGCGGGATAAATACCAGAGGTGAAGGAAACCTGGCATTTGATGCAGTCTGCTCTATTGCCAGTGGGGGGGAAGCAGCAGTAGCTGGCTGTTCATTAGAGGTGTTTATATGAGTAATCTCTGCCAGTGATGATTTAAGTTTCCAGAGAAACTGAGCACTTCCATCAAAGGCAAAGCAATCATTTCATTACGGTGGCAATTACACATATTCTCAGGAGAGCCGTGAGGACCAGCTAATTGCATTTATAAAACACACTGAAAGTACAAAATGCCACACAGCACTAAGTATCATTATTAAAAATACTCTTGCAAATGGAAAGGGAGGCTGAGTAAGAAAGAGCATTAACGCATGGTTAAGTCATACACAAGCAACAATTACTGGAGTTAAATATTCATACCACAAAGTGCAATAGGTACCTACACTGCCTTCGTAAGGCCAGACAGAAGCTGCAGAGAGGAGTCCTCAGCATGAAAAACAGATCAACAGGAAAGAAACAATTCTTCTAAAAAATGATAGGCCATTACCTGCACTATAATAAGCAGCAGCCAAACCGATGGAGGCTATTCCTAGGATAAGAGGGGAGAGAATTAGGACAAGCAAGCAGCTCAAACCATCTAAAATTCCCTGATGAAAAACACAAATAAGAGTTCATCACTTTTCAAAAAAGGGACAGCTGTGATTGCAACATTGATCACTAGGAAAAAGTCAGGTATTTTTTCTCTAAACTCAGTATAAAACAACCACCCAATTCTGCAAGACACAAAAAGCGCAGGGGCCGAGGTCAGAAATAAAAAGGTTGTGACAGAATCAGGAACAGAACTTCAGAGGGACTCTTGATCTCACCAGCACACCTTCCTTTGTCTCAAGCACAGTACAACTTGGAGCCTACTACCACAAACACTACAACAGTTATTTTCCCCCCATCTAAGGGCTCTGTGGGGCCAAAGGAAAAGCTCAGCATCAAGTTGTGTCAGAAGCTGCCAGCTTCTTTCTCCCATTGAGGAAGAAGCAGTGCAGGAGTGCCTCGTGCCCCTGCAGGCTGCTGAGACTGCAAAGAAATTGTCTCAAGGAGAACATGTCGTCACCGAACGCAATGACAACACTGTAGTGTCACTGCAATGGGATCTACTCAGCTGGAAAGCAGAATATGCCACGTTTTCCCCAACAGCCCTCTCAGCACAGTCCTAGGAAGTACCACTCCGTTTTTTCCCCAGTATATCTAGTGTTTAAAAGCAGATGCCTTTCAGATTATCCTGTGTGACTTCCTATTTCATACACACGGGAATGTTGACACACACTCTCAACCCCAAGCAAGATCTAACCCCAGCATCACTCCACCACAGATTTTTCTGTTTCTGAAAACCCAGATGTTTACCAGCATAAGCAAACATCCCCTTCAGAAATTTCACATTTATATTGCTAGATAGCATATAATACACTTTATTTTCTTGCTCTTTCAGGACTCCTTTAGAACTCTGTCCATGAGCCTCTGACGTTCTGCATATGACAGACTGAAAAAACTGTCAGTCTCACAAGGAGATGAGTCTCCTCAAATTACCATGCTGAAGAGACTTCAGGCTTATTTAGTGGCTAAGCTAAAGGAGAAGTTCAAAGCATGATACCTCTTCTTAAAATAGGAGTGCCTGAGACAGACATCTCATTAAAGGCTCTTTCAGGAATTTATTCTGACCCCCTTCCCTTAAAGCAAGCTCTGAAATATACTGAGGAATATTATGGCCTTACCAACAAAGAGAGACCAAGATCGGATGCCAGGTGACCTCTTCAGATGAAGACAGGAACTCGTGCGGATTTCAACCAACATGTACATCTTCAGAAGAAACTCCCAACAGACCAGTTTGACTCATGAAACTTCACTGGACAAAAAATAAAGATAAGTAAGAATTTAAAATCATTGTCAACTGCAACACCCACCCTTCCTACCATTTTTCAGGACTTTACCAAGCCTCAATCTAGACTACAAGAGATATACAGAGTAAGTAAGAAGTGCTTATTGGTAGAGATGCTTATTATTATGAAGACCAAAATCCAGCAGAAGTAAATAGGAAATGAAAGCATGTGCCAAGCATCATGCCATAATGTTAGCAGGTTACACCTCGGCCTACATCACAGATTTCTTCTACTTGTTTTTTTTTTCCTGTTACAACCTCCATACCACATAAGGTAGTGGGTTTTAAGCAGCCTTCCTCTGAAGGGATTTTTCTGAAAAGGATATCTACTTTTTGATTGGAGTGATCAAGCTCTGTGCATATGAAGCATTTCGGAGACTGCATGAACATTAAACAGCTCATCTACTGGTGAAGACAATGAACACCAACTTCTTCTGTTGACTTGGGACTTCAAATATTAAATAGGTACTTTCCTGCCCACGGAACCGCTTTGTAGGAGGTTAGCATTAAACTGTTGTTAGCTGCCCCCGAGAACAGGTTTCCAGAAGAATGCAAATACACACCAGGTTTTCAAATGAAAGACACTTAAAGAGCAGGCCCAAGCACAACAGATTCTTACAGAAGAAAAGCATGTGATTTTTAGTCCTTTAGTCACCTTGCTGTTGTTAGATAACTGTGTGACACTCCTGCAATTCTGCACCAACTGGTTAGTTTACATACAAAGCTCCAGGGGATTTTTTTTTTCCATTTAATAAAGTAGACATAGCCAAGTCTTTTTAGTTAAATAAAACATCTAGATCTGATTTTAATCCCTTAGAAACACACCTGAGAAAATCTGAAAGAGATAAACCCACTTATGCATAAGACACACTCCATCTCCTCCGGATGTTACACATCAAATTTTAGTTTTCCAATTGTTCCTGTGAGTTGCTTTCAATAGATCAGAAAATATTTCTGTACATACAAAGCCTTCTCCTGCCCGCAGCCTAAAAGTATTAACACATTATCAAATACGTAAAGATCACTGTAGAAAATCTTACGATATTTCACCAACACACCCTACTTAACAGATAACTCACATATGTACCAGTTAAGACCATTAAAGCCAACTTCAGTAACTTCCCCCCGTATTCATTCAGTGCAGTCAGACCATGCAGACGCTACCATCAGCTTAATGCTGGATGCTCGAAGGGAACGGCATCATCTCTCCAGAGGCAGCTGCTGGCAAGGCAAGTGCCCCAGAGGATAAAACGCACTACAGTGCTTCTTAAAATTATTTTATTAAGTACAAGTCATAAACATGCCTTTAAGTAAACACAAAAATTTTACTATGACAATTTTTGCAATTACGGATAAAAAGGTAAGTAATTTAGGGCTACTAATTTTGCTTAAATATTAAAGTGAGTCTCAGTACCAAAGTAAACATTCCCACACCTCCCCCAAGCTCTCAGTTTGGGGTGAGCTAACAAGAACTACCCGGACGCACACCATGAAGCCTTCACTACAAATCACCTACCAAGTCAGGGCCGTGCCCGGGGCTTGAACTACCTTCACCCCCCAGCCCTGCACCTGCCTCCCCCCAGTGAAACCCCCCTGCTAACCAGTCTCCAGCGTTCGGGAGAGGCCCCGCACCGAGCCCCCAAGACAAACCCTACAGCGCTGTTCCCCCCCCGCCACAGGAGACCCGTAAGCGCTGCCCCGGCCCCTCCTCAGGCGCACTCCCGAGGGTGAGCAGCTCAGCTCAGCACAGCCCGCGGGGCTCCGGACAAACAGCCAACGGCTGCCCGTAGGAGCCGCTGCGGTACCCCCACCCCACCTTCCCCCCACCGGCCGGCACCTGCTCCTTTCCTCCCGCAGCCTCCCAGCCCGGCCGCCCCGTGCCGCTCCTACCCAACCGCGCTTTGAATGGGACGCCCAGGCAGCTGCGCTTCCGGCAGCCCCGCCACCCCCACCCATAGAGGGCAGTAGTTGGGGGGCCACGCCCGACTCAAGGAAGTTCCGAGGCGCCCGCGGCCATTTTGGGTGAGGGCAGAGCAGCCAATAAACGAGCCTCCCCCCGGCCTCCGGGGCTGTGTATGTGCGTGAGAAAGGAAGAGCCTCGCCCAAGATGGCGGCGTGGTGCCCTTACTCAAGATGGTGTCTAAGCCTGGCGTTGGTGCTTGGAGAAGAGTATCGATGTTTCTTTAAATCGTATAGCTTATAACTGTGTTTAAAAAGAGAAGAAAATGTTATATGTATGTAGAGCAGAGAGATTGAATTCCATAGGGTGAGGGGGAAGAGCTTTACTGGTTGTAGCTGGTGGCTATTTCTTTGACCCGTTCTGTGTCAGGGGGCTGTGGCCCCTTGCCTGCCAGGCTTGGCTGCTGTTGTGGGCTGAAGGGAGGGGTGGTAGCACAGCCGTGCTTTGTAAGGGGGGGGTCTCCAGGCTGCCCCTGTGCTATTGGGGTGTACCCCTATGAAAACTGCGTGTGCCTGAGCAGAGAGCTGACTGCTGGTTTCGTGTTCCTCAATCTTCCAAATGTGTCTCCTGATACTTGTGAGGAGTTCTACTGCTGCTGTGAGGTTTTTGGTCAGTAGTAAATTATTTGTGTTGTGAATTGGTGTTGTTTTATCCTGAGTTTTGCAATACTTGGTATTTTTAAAGTTAGCTTTCGATATTGGAAGCTCTGATGGTTATAATGATAGAATGCTATGTATTTTTGGATAGCTGTTATAACTGTGAACAGAATCCTGAAACAAATTAATGCTATTGTTCAAAAACTGGGGGGGGGGGGGGGGTGTGTGTGTGTCAGGATTTCAAAGGGGAAACAATAGTTTTAATTTTAGGGGTTTAATATTGATGTCATGATTTCTTGGGAATTGTATGCCAATGGAAGACTGGGGTTGCACAATCGCTTGTTCAGGAGGAAAGCTTCTAATTCACTTGAAATACTGAGTGACTTTCTTGTTGTGGCTATGTGGCTATGTAGTTCTAGTTCAGTTAAATAGAGTTCATATGTGAATGCTGTTTCTGCTCAATCTAGTAGAGCAACAGCTCATGTCATCTTTAGGACAAAATGGTTGACATGCAGACACCTGTGGTATAGCTTAACTTCTTAAATTCCCTTTATGTGAGCCAGTATATAACTTCATCTATAAATGATAGTTGGTCCTCTCCCAGTTGCACAGGAATGTGGTCCTTCCTGAATGACGTACTCATTTTTCGGGCTTTTTTCCAAATATGAATCTAGATACTCTGCAGTGTTTGCTGAAGGCCATAACATGGTAGAAGTTTGTTCAGCTGTCCCTGAACATCATTACTGGGTGAACAGTAGCTCAGCTTCTGATCAGACAGTGATTTTCAGAACAGTCTGGAGTGAACTATTTGAAGATAGGGGCGAAAATAACCCCTCAGTCCATTATATAGACTTAACTGACTATAAATAATAGAAAATACAAACTGGCCTGCAACTTTTGTGTAATTATCTTAATGGGGAAAAGCTATGAGGAAACTGTGAGAATAAATTGGCATGCTTGGGAGTCATGTGTTAACCAGCTGCTGGATTTGGATGAAAAAAAGGAAGTAATAAGTATCATGTGTTCTCAACCCAAACAAGCAGCTGACTGAGTCCTCTGGGAAGAAATTTATGTATAAGTAGTTGTCAGTGAGCTTTTGCAAGCAACCAGTTTCTCTGGAAATCAAATGTTAAGCCATTTTCAGTGATGCAAGACAAGAGATTTCTTGTGTCTAGAGTAGATTGAAATATGTAAGAAATTCCTCTTCTCCCTCCATTCAATATAAACCACACAGCATATCATTCTGGTTTAGTCTTATGTTACTATCTGGGGGAAAAAAAAAATTAAAAAATTAGCAATTATATACTTATCTAGTTCTGCAAAGACCACAGTAGGGTAACCTGAAATGACTTCATAATTAAGTTAGAGAGAAAAACCACAGGCACATCAATACTTAACTGGAATGGGGCAAGAATCCTTGTAAGCTTCTGCTATTGATTAATGGTTCTTAGAACGTTTCTTCTGCAATCACCTTAGGATTTTGCACCAGCACTTTGAAGTACGTAAGTGGAATTATGCCTACCTCTAAAAAAAAAAGGGGGGGGGGGGGGGGGGGGGGGGGCGGTGTGTGTGGAGAAAGAAAGACATTTTAAAAGCCTGGTCTTGGACTTAAAGAACAGCATGAATTCCAAAACACATTGCTGCAGAAACAAAATCTGACAGAAGAAACAAGCAGAAATGCATAATATTTGTGGACTTTTGCTCATTGATATAAAAACATTTTTGTAAGGCATTGTATAGTAAATACACTTGCAACTTTTAAGCCATTGATCTACAAACCACGAACATGGAGATGGAATAGAATTGGCTTTTATTTTGCAGTAGTTTGACCCTACCTATATTTCTGGTCTTTTTTTCCTAATTTCAGACTATTTTCCTACATTTTCTTTTGTAGCTCCATGTACTCTCCTCCCCCCAGTCTTAAAACTTAGAAATTCATCTGTGCAGTAAGCATGTGACCTTATTAGCATGCCAGGATAAAATTCCTTGTGTGCTTGATTTTTAAAGGGTTGGAAATGGTCCCCAAACCAGTGTTGTTCAGCAGCTGGACTGAATTGGCTGCAAGTCCTCATTCTAAATGATATCATCCCATTGCACTCTGCCTGGTGCCCCACTGACCTCCCTGGGAACAGGGTGTGGAAAGCTGGGGAGTACTAATTTCATGGGATACACGTTTACCAGCTGTAATGAAGATTTATTGCCTGTTCCTGACAGCTGTTGAGTGACATGTGCTATCACTGCCTGGGGGAGAAGGCATTAACTGCTTACAGTGCCTTGTGTGACTGATGCAGGACCTTTAAAGCTCTCTGTAATGGCTTGCACCACAGTTTCCTTGAGAGATGCTTAGTTTCCCACTTCATCCTTGGTGTAAATGCTTTAGGTGCAGGTATAAATCTTAAATATAGCAAGGGAGGACAAAAACATCAAGAGAGGCCATCAAAGCAAGTCATGCTCTCAAGTGCTACCTACTGTTGACACAGCAAAGCTTTTATATTGTGATTTTTTTTTTTTTTTTGAAGTGGCCTTTGCAGAGGTAGGAACTGTTACCTTCCCCAAGGCGGGTTAGAACAGGCTGGTGCTTTCTCTCCTCAGGTTGTCAGGCACAGTGCTGATGGTAAATGATCTGGTGTTCTGGGCGGAAATGGCATAAATAGCTAATGGAAAGCAGAAATTGCTCTCGGCAATAAAATACATGGGACATCTAATTAGCTAATGATTACGCAGGTATAATCTGTGCAGTGAAATGTTAATTCCTTGCACACTCTTCAGTTTGTACAAGGTTTTGTTATTTCTTTCTTTGCTTGAATTCTTTGTTTCAGTTCTTAAATTGAAATTAATTCAGCCCAAGTATTCCTAAGCCAGAAGGTGAAGTAGGTGTACTTAAGATGTGTACCTAAGATGTCCTCCATGTTTCAGTGTTTCTGCAAATGTTTTGATTTTCATGTAGTTCGATGTAGTTTCCATTGTGAATATAAAGAAATATGGGGGGAAATAAAAAAATATTTTAAATATAATCTGTGCAGAGTTACAGAAATATCCCAAACTGTCACGTCTTTTGAGGAATCACTATACAAAGTTAGGATAAGAAATGTAAGCGTCATTGCCGAAGTGTGAAACAGAAGGATTTTTAGCAATGCCTTTAAGTACAAATCTCAACACATTCCTAATTTAGAACTTTGATCCGTGCTCTCACTGTATCTCTCAGTGCAACCGTGGCCATTGTACTTGTGTGGAGTAAGTTGTGAGATCAGCAGAGCTTTTTAGTATGAAAATATTCACCCAGAGGGATGGGAAATGAGAGGTCAGCTAATGCTGTATTCCAGGTATCCTGTAGAAAAGGCAAATTTTAAAGCTGCACAGGGATTTCTGTAGAGTGATTGAAGTGCTTTTTAAAAAGCTGGTGTTAATATGCTCAAGTGAAACGCTAAAGCATTTTGAATGCAGATAGCTGAAGCACAGAAAGTTACCAAATCCATTACAATTCTTTCTTCAGGAAAGGATTAGTGATGCTTTTCCAGGGTATGTGTAAAGTAGTATCAGTTTAATTTTTCTTTAAATGGGTATTTGCTTTCATTATGGAAAAGCTCAGGAATACCTGATTTCCTTGACCTCAATAGCTCACCTGTACTCTGTAATGTTAAAGAGTATGATTTTTATGCTCTGCTCTGGTTTGTCTTTAAAACACTAATTTGCTTGAGAAACCTTTTAACAGCCAAATCCACAAACATTTGCTTCTCTGGATAGTGATGTCTTTCCCAGTTAGCTGCAGTGAACCAAGGATTCAGAGAATTCTGTCCCTGGGTGACAAACTTGTGCAGCCTCGACTGTCTCTAGTTCCTGTAGAGTATCAGCAGCGCTGTCTGTGGATTACAGTACCAGACTGTGCTTCTAGCAGGAGGGGCTTTACCCCCTGCACTTCATAAAGGAAAGATGCTGTTGAGGCAGGGAAGTACATCTTTGTTGGAAGTTCTGTGGTTTATTGTCTAAAATGACATTTTATACTTGAAAAGCTCCTCAGTGCAGCTGTAGGTGTATGTTTATACACGGCTATTCAAAGGGGTGGGGGGTTAAAAGAGGAGCAAAATGTGGATTGAACCTTTCTCTTCAAATGCTGCAACCTGAGGTTTAGAAGGACAACTACCGACATAAACCATGAGCATCTTAATTGATGCTTGGGGGCCTAGGAAGTTGTAGAAGATTGATATGTATGTTTATATATAGGGGTTTGTGATACCTGCCTGGGAACAGCATCATCCATGCTTGTGTTTTGTTATAGAAATGGGGGCACACTCGGTAAATAAAATGCTTGTCGTGTTTTATTTAGTAAGTTTCACAGTGTCACTCCGTTTAAAAGGGACTAAGAAATTAATAATCAGGGGAAATAAGTCTTTGTGATACAGCTGTAGCGGATGTTTCATAAAATACCACCCCGAGCCGCTCCCTCGAAGCCGCCGGCCTCGGGGAGAAGCGGCACCGGCCGCCCCGCTCGGGGGAGGCGAAGCGCGGTGAGCGCCGCGCCTCGCTCCGCCTGTGCCGGCCCGGCAGCCGGGAGCGGCGGGCAGCCCCCGCCGGGCGCGGGGCTGGTGCCCGGCGGATCACACGCGCCCGCTTTCCTGCCCGGGGCGGGTTTAACGGCGCGGAGCTCGGGGGGGTGGCGGCGGGGGCGCGCCGTGCGGGAGGCCCCTCGTGCCCGTCCCGCAGCGGGGGCGCGCGGTCGCGGCGGCGCGCTGGCGGCGGCGGCTACGTGACGACGCTCAGGTCCACAATGAGCCCCGCCGCGCGGGGGGGCGGGGAGGCGGCGGCGGGCCCAGCCGGGAACCTGCCGGCGACACGGCGCTGCCTGCCCCGCCTGCCTCTGCGGCCAGCCGCGGCTGCTCGCCTCCGCCGGCCGGGGACGCAGCTCAGTGCGGCGGCGAGGTACCGTGCCTCCTCCTTTGTCCTTCCGCCCGCGCTTCACGTGCTTTGTTGGTGTTTTTTTCGTTGCTTTTGTTGGGGTTTTTTATTCCCCGTGGAGCTGGTGAGCTGTAGCTCGCGGCCGCCCGCTCCCCCTCACTTCTGTGTCGGCGGCGGAGAGGGGGCCGCGCTGAAAGCGGGGGGTGTGGGTGAGGAGCCGAGGCGGCGGGTATGGGGATGGAGGGTGTGCGGCGGCAGCGCCGTGGGCGGGGGAGTCCCGCGGAGCTTACGGGAACGGGGCCGGTCTGCGGGGCAGTCTCCCCGCGTTCGGGAGGCACCTTTCCCTGCGGGACCCTCTTTTCTGTCGCTGAGCGGGTTTGACCCTGCGTCTCTTCCAAGACTCGCCTGGGGAAGCGCCCGGTGCCCCCTCGCACCACGTAACGGAGCTGGGGCGATGGGGACCCGCGGGGGAGGGCCGGCGGCGTTCGCTGGTTAATTGCTGGTTAATTGGCCCTAGTAAATTGCGGAGCACGTGAGGGGCGCGGCGGAGCCGCCCCCGCCCCAGGGGCCGCATTGGCCGCGGGCGGCGTGGCCGCGGGGACCGCCCGACGGGGGCGATAAGGGGCAGGAGGCGGGCACGGCAACAAAGGGCGGCGGGGACGGCGACGGGAGGGAGGAGGGGTGGCAGCGGCCGCTGCTCGTGCGCGCGGGGCTCACCTGCTTGCCCCGCTCTGCTCCTGTCCTTCAGCCCCGGCGGCGAGGACCGCTCGGCAGCAGCCGCGCCAGGGCCGGGGTGAGCCGGCGGGATCGCAAATGAAGTGCGAGAACTGCACCAAAAAGGTGAGTGCGGCGGCGGCTGGGCCCTGCCCGCGCCCTCAGCCCGCGGCGTCCCGCTTCGCCCCGTGCGCCCGCGCGGCGCTTGGCTGCCGGCTCCAAGGTTACCGGCCTCCCCCCCACCCGCAGCGCGGCCCCGCGCCCCTCGCCGCGCCCGCGGGCCGCCCGCGATAGCGCCCGGAGGGCGGCAGCTCCCGGAAAAGCCCCGAGCAGCGTTATCGTCGGGACGCGGCTGTCTGCCTGCGCCAGGCCGTCAGGTCGCCCCGCGGCTCCTACAGCCTGCGGACGGGCTCCTGCCCGGCTCCCAGCAACCTGCCCCCGGGGCTGAAAACACCGCTCGGAACCGTGCAGCTGACGGAGCAAATGCTTTTCTGAGGAGCGATTCTCACCGTAGCTAATGCACTTGGAAAACAAGGCATTGCTTATAAAGCTGTAGATTTAACACTGACAAACTGCCTTACAGCTAGGTTAGTTTTTAACGATGCAAACAGTTCAGCAAAGATGTTCGTACTGAGCAGTGAATGTATTTTGCGTGATACGTGTATGTTATATTTTGTTTCAGGAATGCAGTAAAAAACAGAAAAACGATGATGCCCAAAGTACATCTGTTGATGCATTGAGTTCTAATGATGGGTTTGAAGAGGTAATGTTCCTTCTGAAAATTGTTTTACACTCTTATTTATTACATTTTTCTTTGTTGTTTACCCTAAAGGAGGTTGTAAGTAGAGAACTTTCAAGTACTAAATATAACACTAATCAACAAGCAGTTGTAAGCAATTATGAGCACTCCTAGACATTGCATGAGAATAAAGAACCTTTAAAAAAAGGTGAAATACATCTTCCCCCCCCCTTAATATGCAAACAGAAAACAGAAATTGATGTTAGGCTTGTTGTGGTTTTGTTTGTTTGTTTTTAATTGTCAAAAATGTTATATCAAATCTTCAAAACAGCTGAAGCTTGTGAGGAGAAGAGAGAAACTTCAATAGTACAAGTGCACAATATGCCTTAGTTTTTCTATTAGACAAACTCACAGATTGCCTCCTGTTCTTCTATTGCTAACTGTTTACTTTTGGAATTTTCAGGGATTTTTAGTTAGTGTTTGTTTTGGTTCTTTTGGGGTTTTGTTTGTTAGGGTTTTGTTGGCAGTAGTCTGGTTATGTTGCCCTTCTATCCAAGTATTCCTTCCTCCCCCGGATGAGCTGCCAATGGTACTGTACGCAGAAGTATGAAACTCGTGATCTTATGTTATATGTGCAATGTAATTGTAAGACTGCGTTCTGTTTGGTTTACCTCCTGGTAAAAAGCCGAGGCCACCTTGCTGTCAGAGAGGCTTCTGGCTATTAAAGAGGTTCAGTAGTTCCACTACAAGTTTTCTCAGTTGCTTTCTAAGTTGATGGAGACTGTGTGTTCTGAAATGCAATGCAAATCAAGTTACTAGAACACGGACTAGAAGACTAAATTTAGATCTGTGTTTATGCTTAAAAATTTTTGCAGTTTCTCAGTGATAATAAGAGTGGAGCCATGAAGAAGGATGGAACAGATCCTTTTGATTACCTCTAAATATCTTGAATGTTTTGCAACTGTTATGGATTGTCTTGTTTTAAACAACACAGTAACAGCATGTTGAAAATTGATCGTTATTAAACACTTGTTCACTTTTTTTTCCTCTCCCCAGAAAAATGAGTTTCATACATTGGCTAATGCTAAAATACTCCTTAGCGACTGCCTAGCTTGTGACAATTGCATGACATCGGAAGAAGGAGCCAGAGTGTTCCAACAGAATCAGAAAGAGCTCTTTCGTATTCTCAACCTTAATAAGGTAAAGTGACACAAATAGAAACAGGCAGTTTTCTGTGAGGAAGAGGCACTTAAAGAATGACTAAGCAGCTTGGGTTCCCAAGGCAGATATGTGAAGATTTGTTATGATGCAGTTTTTCCAAAGAGGAAGTGAAAACTTCAGGCAAGATGAATTCTGAAGTACTTAAAATAATATTGCACTAGAGATGCAAGATCACAGCATTCAACCTAAATGCCAGAGGAAAGTTCCTACACCTGCAGGAGTTAACTCATTATTCTAGTAACTCATTAGCCTGCAGTTCAGTGTTTATAAACACTCATATCTTCCTTACTGTTCTGTGTGGTTTTGGTGACAATATATCCACATAATTTTCAAAACCATTCCTTGATAACTTTGCATTAAGGTTTTTTTACTATACATTTGACCTGGCTATATCTAAATCAGGGTAAGGCTTTTTTTTTGCCCAAATTCATAGCAAAACTTTGCAAGTTCTGTTGCTGTTATTTTCTGCTGAGATCTGTATTTCCTGGAAGCCAGTTACTATGTAGAATGCTCAGATCTTTAGATCTTGATACGGAATTAATTTTAGTCCTGCTCTAGACTTGTGTGTCTTTGCTTGGATGGATTTCCCTGAATTATACAAAAGAAACATGTACAGATAATTGGGAGTAAACACTGACAGGGTCAGAGGAATATCCCATCCTGCCCTCATGAAACGAGAGTTTTTTTCCTGGTGTTTTTAATGATACTACCCCCTGCAGCATAGGACACTGAGGAATAACTCCAGGAGTGGAAAAGGGAGAGAAAATGGGGAGCCTTACCCTGTTGTAATCATGTACCTTGTTTCCTTTGTTTTTGTTTTGTTCACCAGAAATGTGATACCTCAAAACACAAAGTGTTGGCAGTGTCTATATGCCCTCAGTCATTGCCTTATTTTGCTGCTAAGTTCAATCTGTCTGTGAATGACGCAGCCAAGAGACTCTGTGGTTTCCTCAAAAGTCTCGGTAAGTTTGGTTTTGTTATGATGGTGAAGCAGAAAGGGGTAATTATTGTAGGGTTTTGCTTTCTCAGCGGAGTTCTTTGTTATGCAGCCATCAGGTGCCATTGCACAATCTATTTTAGAATTTGAAATATGCACTTGGTAATAGTAATGACAGTGCACCAGTATGGCACGCACCAATTTCAGAAATGGATTGGAGGCATTACTCAGTTGTCACAGAATAGAAGGGCATTATAGATCTGTCTTCAAAACCTTCATGACCAAGAAATCGAGGAGGATTTGGTCATGATCTACAATAAGAATTCCCCTTATTTTGTAACTTGAGGTAGGAGGGAATTCTTACCCAAAATGCTTTCCAGTCCTTATGACACATTTTATCTCTACAAGATTCTCAGTTCTGTTTCTTCTGTAATTTGAATTCACATGCAGGAACTGTTGTATCTGCCTATTTTATAGTAAAGCTGTATTTCCTTTGCTCTTTATATATACAAACTTTTATTTAAGGAACAAAAATGACAAATCTCAGGTAGTGGGTGGTTTGGTTTTTTTATTGATGGAGGAAGGAAAAGGACAATAATAAACCTGTAAACTGTTTCTTCCCATATATTAATTTTCATAGTTTTTAAGCATTTCTGAATCCAGTCAATTTTCTTCATCAAAAAGGAATGCTAAGTTCTGGTGGGCCCCAGTTTTCCTAGAATGCATTAATTATCTGTGCCCCACTTGCTGCAGGGACGTGCTCGGTATTACGTAGGCATACAGGGAGTATGTTGCTAAATAAGCAGGCAGAAGGTCTCTGCTGTGTTGGTGATATGCTCGTGTACCTTTGCAGACAGCTTCAGCAATAGAAGATACACCTCTTAGCTGGATATCATTTTTTTTGTGGATAATGACAGGTGACTTCAGCATATCTTGAAAGAAATGTTCCTTTTCAAGAGTCACTGCTTATAGCCCAGGAGTTGTGAAATCCCATTCAATTAAAAAGCAAATATATGCTGGCTGGCAAGGTTCTTACAAAGAAGCAGATGACTATTTGAAGTATTGCTAGCCAGCATTAGCAAATTGGTGGTCCTTTTAAATTCATGACATAGAAGGTAGCTTTTCAGTATATGGCTTTTATTTTTGACTTGACTATTTGTGAAAATTGGGAAGGGGAAAAGAATGTACCCATTGGTCCTCCAAGACTTTTGTAGACCTGGAACTTGGAAAGAAGTCTGCAAGATGGAAAACATTCTAGTAATTCACTTTTCTTTACTGCTTTCTTTTATAGGGGTGCATTATGTATTTGACACTACTATAGCTGCTGATTTTAGTATCCTGGAGAGCCAGAGGGAATTTGTGCAGCGATACCAGCGGAGGAACCAGGAGGAGCATGCCTTACCAATGTTTGCCTCTGCTTGCCCTGGTGAGAACCAATTTTTCCAACCTTCCTGACCTTCAGCTTAGTCTTATTGAACTACCAAGGAACTAAGGACAGGGTGGTTTTGCCTGGGTGCCGTACATAACTTACAGCACGGGGGCTTTGCTTTTGAGGGATACCAAATACCACATATGGTACTTGTTACCAGCAGTGCTGATCATTCTTGGTGCACTTCAGTGCAGCGCTAGATGGGCTTGTTTTTCATGGGCTGTTGGGAGAGCAGAATTTGTTTCCAGCAAGCATAATCGGCGCTCTCATATGTGAGGTGCCACAGCCATAAATATGAAGCCTGCAGACAAAGAACGGGTGTGATTGCGCTGGATAAAGCATGTGCTAACTACTGTAGGGCCTTACACAGCCAGACACAAAGGTTGCAGTGAACTCTCTATCTGCATTTTGCAGCTGTCTTCTGTTGGAGTTCTGTAAAAGGTGAGGAGTAAGTTCAGTTGTTACTCTTCAAAAAAAAAACTGAACCAAACAAACCAAAAAACCTTAGCTATAGTCCACAGCCTCTGATAATACAAAGAACCTGAACTCCTGTTTTCCTGTGCTAGTGTTTATATGTGGTATTTATTAGTCAGCGGTTATCTCCCAGCACATCTACAAAAGAAGCACATATTGCACATGAATCTCTGGATGATGAATCTGAGGTGCAGAAGCACTGAGGGATTTAGTGTTTTGTGTAAGACCTTGGGAGAAATTAATCAGAACTGAAATCGAGGAGTTTGTGGCTGCTGCTTGTGTGGCCTGACTGCAAAGTTTAACATGGCCTTTCCTTGTTGAAAAGAATCTTGAAGACACTTTGCTAACTGATCGAATTTAACCACAACCTCCATTATCTTTTTGAGCTTGCTACTTAAGCCTCAGGGAAAGTAGCAAGTGACATTACTCTTAATGATTGTGAGACACTTAAAAAATAATTCCCACTTGAAATGTCACAAATTTAACTTACTAAATGATTCTGCACCTGGTAACTTGTTCTGTTTTGAACAGAGCCTGCACTTAGCACATCTGAGATGATGTGAAACATTCAGTCATTGTTTACTTTTCCCCATTTGTTAGCACACCATTGATTTCAGTTTAAGTGTGGTAAATTCACCTTCCTGAAAAAAAAGTATGAAGAAGGAGGTAAAAGTATAACTCCTTTGTCTCACTCCCCCTTAACTCCACCCTAAGGTTCATGGTGTTGCTTTTCAAAAGGCTAATAAAATAATATTTCTTTCAAGCCTTGAAATAACTTGAGTGGATTGTGTTCTTTAAATGTTACGGTGACAAGAGAGTGAGTTAGGAGTTGCATTTTGGGATTGCCAGAATGTACTGTTGTCATTGATGGAAGTTTCAGTAGCGCTACTGGAATTATACTTGTACTTTTGTTTGTTCTCTGTATTCTGAAGTGGAAGTATCTGGGTTACAATTTGGGGAGTACTTGCATGCATTAAGAAAAGTCGTCGCCCCCCCCCCCCCCCCTTTTTTTTTCCTATTACTGTTATTTTAGTTTTGCCTCATCTTCAGAAGCAGACATACTATCTGTAGCTTTTTTTTTCCCACCATGTAAAACCTGTGAAGATGAAACAACCTTCTATTACTTAGCTTTGTCATGTGGTATGTGGTTAGTTAAAATTTAAAACATGAGGATTTCTTTTATAATATCATCTAGAAACAGAGCTCAGATTATCTGCTGCTGCCAGTGGAGATAGTTTACAACAGTTACTGGAGCACTTTTCTTGTACTTGTGTGTTGTACAAAAGATGGTTTCTGATTTTAGTGCTAGTTATGGTGTTAGCCATCTGCTGTGATGTAGATGTTATGAGGAGCACGGGTGCTTTCCCGTTTTGGAAAACTGCACAGAAACATCCCTGCAAACACGTATTGAAAATATGTAGTATTTCGTTTCCAGTGACAGCAATTAAAGAAAAAAAAAAATCATGATCAGTCATCTTTAAAGAAATGTTCCCTCTGTTTCCCGACTAATTGTCTGGATGCATTTTCTGTTCCTCATTCTTCTTCCTCCCTCTACCCCTACATTACATAAATTTGTCCCAGAAATCTTGTTTACTGGGTGTGTTTATCACAAAATGGTTTTTATCTGGCTCTGTAGATACAAGGTCAACGTGAACTCAAGCCTAAGTGCTTTACTCTTACTTATCTTTGGGTGTAACTGAACAAAAATGCCAGCCTCTGCAGGAGTGTTGTGGTGTTAAATGAGCAAAAGAGCGTTGCCCATGAAGTCCCAGAACCTGATGAAAGAGCATTTTATCTCTCTGTCTTAATCATTCTTACCTTCTCCTGCTCTCAAAAGAAAGTGAGCTGATTATTTTTTCCGGGTTGTCTGGTTTTTAGTTTTGTTTCCTGTGTAAAGTACAACAGTGTAACTACTGATTGTATATGTAATATCTTTCAGTAGTCCACTGTCTTCCTTAATTCACCAAACTGGTAAGCAACATGAAGCACTTGGTCTGGGAACAAGCCAGCATTTTTAATGCATTGCCAGCCTCTGTGAACTCCTCGAACAGGTCAGTGGGGCGGGCTTACAGCAGAAGTAGGAAGAGCAAAACTGTGGAGGATTCAAATGCTTTTGTCTCAGACAAACTAATTTTTCAGAAATGGAGTTTTACAGTAGTGAAAGTTTTCTTAAGTTTTTCTGCACTTTATACTGATGCATAGATATTTATAGTCTGTATCTCTGTGATCTGCTCAGGATAAAGCACTGACAATAGTGTGCTCTGAAGTGTATCTGCAGTAACTGAAATGCTGATTTGTAGGGGTTTCTTCTTCTTTGATGGTAACGCAAGCCAACGAATGGAGGAGAATCTGAATGAATTTATGAAGGCTGTGGGGCTGTCTGGGTACAGAGGTGCACTGATCAAAGACCTGTGTGTCTTGGGCTTCCTGTGACCAGGGCTCTGGAGTTCAGCCCTGGTGATGACTAGGCAGAAACAGCTAGTGCACATGTGCGGGCAGAAAATGCCTCGTGCTGCTCATTCACCAGGGTTGCAAGTAGCGGTCATCGTGGAGCTGAAACTGCTGGGCACTTGCACCGTCTAATGCAAGGAGAGAAACAATTTAAGAAATTGCTTGGGACAGTACCTGCCAGAAGTCTCTTTGGATTTAGTGAAACTTCCTCCTAGTTCATGACTATGGTATCTAAAAGATTCCAGTTCTAAAAGCTAGCCTTGTAGCAGGAGTGCTGTGGTGATTTGTAGTCATCATACTTCTGCTGCAAGGGAAGGACTTTCTGGAAATGCTACTAAAATACAAGTTTTTTAAAACTGTCCTGATTTTGTTCGAAGCAGTTATTGTTCTGTTTTGACAGCACTTCAGAATAAAGCCACTTAAGAAATAGGATATGCATATCCCACAGAATATGTTAATAGGGCCATTGTACCAAGAAATTAATTCTTTTATTACAGGTGATATGTTGGACTTAACGTCCCAGTTGAAGTTGGACATTAAACAGACTGAGTATTCAGAGTCTTGCAGCTGGTGTGACTCTACAGAGCTTGTCATAGCTGAAATGCTGAAGGACTCTGCTGAAAGGGAGGGCCACTCTTGAGTAACGAAGACAGAACATTGAACACAGAGAGATTTCAGTTATTACTGTATGTGTGGGTGTTTCTGAAGAAGGTGTGGCTACTCTAACAATAGTAAAAGAAGCCATTTTTTTCCCAGGCTTAATCCATGTGCATCTTGTGCTAATGCTTTCATGTGACTCTCTTGTTCCGGAGGCAGCAAGCTGGATATTAAATCTCAGGGAAGGTTACAGTTAATCAGCTGAACAGAGTACGCTTGTTGTAGTGTCTGATGATCCGAAGGCTGAGGTCTAGAAAGTCAACTTACTCTTTGTTAGCTGGGTCGTGTTCTTTCTGCTTCATTAAATCTGTGCATTAGGAAGGGTATAATAGGTCATGAACTTCACAGTGGCTTCTAGGTCTAGAATTAATGCCACAGTGAATTATTGATAGCCAACTGTAAAGCATTATTAACAGAGCCTTGGGGTTTCCTACATTTCCCAAGGTGGGACATCCAGCCTACACAGAAATGTCCTACCTGCTGTGAAGGTGTCTTCATTTTTAAGAGCTGTTCTGTAGCTGCTGTCACTTTGTCATGCTTATGTGCTGCTTTGCTACCTAACTGTGATACTAATTTTTCTGGGGGTCACTCTAGGTTGGATCCGGTATGCGGAAAGGGTGCTCACCAATCTGGTGACCTCTCACATTTGCACTGCAAAGTCTCCACAGCAGATCATGGGCTCACTGGTGAAGGGCTACTTTGCCAGGCAGCAGGTAAGTAATTCTGATGAATTTTTATCATTAAGTTCTTCTGAAAAGATGGGCTAGCAGGTCTTAGTACTGAGATACAGATCTTAGGGTATTATAAAGTGATAAAGCATCTTCCTGAATTGTTTGTCCTTGAGGAATAAATGATGCACTGCTGTTATACAGTTGCCCATGAGAAGAAGAATGTACAAAGAGCCTCATTTCTTGTGCTGCAGTGTGAGCTGGCAGCAGTCCTTGTGCTCCTAGTGCCATGTGGATTTAGATATTTGTGGATAAAATTAAATCCAGGGTAACTAAAGAGATTCTTGTTAAATGCTGCCTGTGTAGTTCTGTAGCACACCCGAAACAGAAGTGAGGGAGAATAATGTAGAAATTACCCTGTTACCTGGCATTAATAAAAGCATTGTATCCTAAAAAATAACCTTTTTATCTTCACAGTTTTGTCCGTTGAGAAAGTTGCTGTTCTTTTTACATGTAATACTTAAATTTAACTGCATCCACCTTATATAGGACAGTAGCACTGTCTCCATGTAGATAGAGAAATATTGATGGACTTGGTGTGGATGAAAGTGAATGAGTGACAGCTAGAAAACACAATTCTGAACTCCTGACTTAACATTCACTTTCTAAGGCAATCAAAAAATTGCAGAAAATATGGACTGAAGGAATAAGTAGACATTTCAGCCAAAAGACTGACTGTGGATGTTTGCTGGTGCGGTATGACCTCTGGCAAATCACTTCATTCAGTGTGGCACAGTTTGCTACAGTTTGATTACTAGTATTACATGCATAGAGTTTATGATGCTATTTTTGCCCTTGTCATCCTTCAAGCTGTCTTTTGCTCTTCATAGCATTCACATCTGCTTTCTTCTGTGTTCCACAGAACTTGTCTCCTGACAAAATTTTCCATGTAATAGTGGCGCCTTGTTATGACAAAAAACTGGAAGCCTTGCGGGAAGATTTCTACACTGCCTTGTACAATTCACAGGAAGTTGATTGTGTTCTAACATCAGGTGAAATTTTCAAATTTACTGTTTATAAAGATGAAGTGAATCACCATTGTTAGAGCAGGTCTGCTTTAGTTGCAAGGTTGGCTTTTTTCTGCCTTAAAAAGAAGTATGTGTTTTTGTGCTGCTGGAGGCATAGGTATTGTTTAGGGAAAGCTAAGTGAAAAATACTTTTCTTGTAAGTTGGTATCAATCTGAAAACAAGAATTAGGTATTTGTTTTTGTCAGCCTTTTAAGAAAGGTAGGAATTATGCAAATCCATACTTAAAATCATTGTCTTGCTTATCTATGGTCATTATTAAATCTCTACTGGAATTATTTGTAACATTCCAAATGCATGGCACCAGTGGCTTTGTGGTGTGGCTCTTGTCTTTGGCCTTAATGGCCAAACTACGTATCTCCTTTTTTCCTCTCCAGTTTAGAAACATCTTCCAAACTTTACTGAAGTGGAGGGCTAAGAATAGCATTGTGCAAAGCCTGGAGCAAGCTGAAGGCCCTTTTCTTCAGGGCTGGAAGTGTCAGGCTTCTCATTTATTGGAGGGTGTGAATTCTAGTAGGAATTGGAGAATGTGACTGTAAGCGCATGTAGGTGTTGGGGATCTCGATCTCTTAAACAAGCACAGCATGTGCATTTTGCTTTGTGTTGGAAATAAAATGTCATGTTTTCCTACAGGTGAAATTGTCCAGATAATGGAACAGAAAAATGTGTCTATGAAAGATGTGACTGAAGTAGCTGTAGATAGTTTGTAAGTAGTTTTGTTGTGCATTGCTTCTTTATTTTGATGACAAGTGATGACACCTTTGAGCATATTCAACATAAATGTCTAACTCTTGAAAAGAATGGTTTTTCTTTCTGAAGAAAAAAAAACCCAACCCTGCATCAAAGCCTGAGTATCTTTAAGCCTCATTTTTTTTATACAGGGGCCAAAAATTCCCCAAAGTACTCTCTCAGATGTTCATTGCTATAAAGTAATGTGAAACAGATAATATAAAACCGTATATACTGTCTAAATACAAAGCAGATAATTTGAGGTATTGACCCTTATCTAGTGGCTGCTTTAAAATTCAGGATTTTTGAAGCTTTATGTCCCTCCTTATTTATATATTAATGCAGTAATACTAGATTTTGACCATATCAAGTTCACAGCTTGCTAGGAAGCGTGACAGTCTTGGGTTGACCGTGTTCAGACCTCTCTTGTGCTTGAGCTCATGGAAAGCGGAGCAGTCTCATGTGCCCCCTGCACTGTCTGGCCTTGCCCAAAGATGCTGGGATGCAGGTGTGGGGCTGACCATCTGTTCTGTCCTTCCTTCTCATCCAGAGCAGAGGCTTGACAGTAATTTTCCACTTCCCTGAGTATGTGCATGTAGAATTGATAGTACCCTTTCAGGAAATGGTAATTGATTTAATTTTTTTACATACTGAGGACAGCAGTTAGTTTTTCAAGATTAGATCAAACTGAAGCATGCTTGAGATGGAAATCACACAAAGCACTGAAGAGACGTTGCTTGCTGACTGTATGACTGGCTCAGCAGCACATGTGTTGGCTTAGGCTTAGTTACAAAGGCTGGCCTTGCTGATCTTTGTTCAAGTGTGACAGATGTTACTTGGTATCTTTCCAAAGTGGTGGTACTGGAGCAATAAACACACTTTTTTGCACAAAATAGAAAGCCCTGGAAGTTTTTAAAAATCTTTTTCACTTCTAATCAATATTCTGCTTGGACCTTGTCTAGACTGGAGAAATATAAGCGGGACACTGGTAACATTGTCAGAGCAGTGTTTGTACTGTAGCTCCTGTGATTACTTCTCCCAGAGACTGCTACACAGAATGAGAATGACAGAGTTCTTACAGACATAATCCCATAGAGATGGTCATTTATTACCAAGTCAGCCTAAAGAAATACTAAACTCTTAGTCAGAATATACTTGTTTCATTGGATCAATTTATGTTGGAAAAGAATGTTAATTTTTAAAGGGACTAAGCTGATAGTACTGGTTTAAACTGTGAGACATGTTGACATACAGTTCTTCCTCTTCTGGGGTCTTAGAAATTTCTCTGCAAAATCTACTTTTAAACTTCAACTCCACTTCTTAAAGCAAATCCCAGCACAGCAGCAATTTATGGTAAAGTGCTGGATACTAAAAAGTAGTATGAACAGAGTAACTGGAGTTTGAGTTCTCAACTTGCTTTTGTAGATAGAGAATGATAATAGATAGTAATTGGCCAAAATGAGGTGACAGATTGTGGGGAAAAAAGATCACCCAAAGTTAATAAAAAAAACAAACACAAACCCCAAACCAAAGAAACCCAACATGTTGCAGTAGTCCTTAAGCAGCTGAAATGGCATGGAGTAGAGGGGATGGACTTCCTAAATTTGTAAACTTCACATCTTTAGTGATTAAAATTTCCCTGTCATTATTAAAACTTCAGCATTTTTTGTTAGTAAGGTGTTTTCTGCAGTAATTGTCAATTTGTTTTTGTGGTTGAATGCTTTGCTGGGACTGGTGTTCAGCAACAGCCACCAGTATAGGCCAGGGAAGGTCACTTTTGGGTTTTCTGGGAGGGAGATAATGAGACTGTATTTAGAGAGGACTTTACAGGTAAGAGCAAAGAACATAATCTGTCCATTTGCTAATCTGAAGATTAATATCTCTTCTTCAAAGTAGTGTTATCAACACCCCCCACTGATTGATTCCTCCTTCTCCAGAAAGGAACATGAGCCTGTAGAGCTGCAGTCTTTGGCCAGCACCCATCCCAGTATGGTTTATACCACAGCCACTTGTGCCTATCAGTGCTGGGTTTAACTGGGGGAGAGGTCAGTCTTCACCTGAATGCTGTGCCCACTGGATATGATCTCACTACCTTTCTTTCCTGATCTGTACTGTAGCATTTACCTTAAAGGGACAGTGTTCTAACCTGTCTGCAACTGCACTGATTTGGTGTTATTTTAGTGACACAGTTACAGACTGGGATGAACAGCTCCTGGAGCAGGAGACTGGTTTGTGAGCAAAGGATTGTAACTTCTCTCAAGCTAAAAGGTTTTTGGTGTGTGAGAATTTATTTTTTTTTAACCCCCCCTCAAAAAATACTGCCCCTTGAGCAGTGAATGGCTGTCACCCAGCTCTGCAGGCTGTGCGGAATGTGCATTCTTGTAAGTTGCTCAAGGTTTCTGAACATGCATCCTGGGTTTTTTTGTTGATTGGTTTCTTTCTTTCTTTCTTTTTTTTTTAAATAATCTTACTGCTGTCCTGAGCAGTTTTGGGGATTTTTTTGTTTTGTGTTTGATTTTGGGTTTGGTTTTTTTTCTCAGATGTAATAAACATGTTAATATGGTCTCAGTAACTGCTATATAATTCTTTTTGGTGGGGGATACAGAAGGTTTAAAATGTACTACTGTATTGAAGGAATGAAATTTTGGAGTTGATCTTTCTTTCTGTTACTTTCTAAGGTTTGATGAAATAAAGGAGGGAGATGTAGTGAGGCACGAAGGGAAGAGATCTGATGGTTACCTGGAGCACATTTTCAAATATGCTGCAAAGGAGATTTTTGGCATGGATGTCAAGGAAATCACCTACAAAGCATTAAAGTAAGTTAGAGTTTTTTAACTGTGTCATGCAGGATGGGCTACTTAGAATAGAGCAGAATGCTCTCAGTGGGAAGGGATCTACAATGATCAGCTAGTTCAGCTGCCTGACCGCTTCAGGGCTCATCAAAAACTAAACCACGTTATTAAGGGCATTGCCCAAATGCCTCCTGAACGCTGACAGGCTTGGGGCATCAACCACCTCTCCAGGAAGCTTGTTCTGGCATTAGACCACCCTCTTGGTTAAGAAATAGTTGCTAATGTCCAGTCTGAACCTCCCCTGGTTTAACTGGTGCTGTGGTGAACCCTAATGCAGTTATTGCTGATCTCTCTTTCACTGATAGGCACTTGCATGCTCTAAGCCTGTAAGTCTGTTTCTGTAAAGTAGCTTTTGTTAGCTATTATTAATAACTTATTGTCCTTAAAAACCAATTATAATTATATTCTGAAAATTTGACTCCAACTTCTGCTTAACTCAGTTTAAAAACTGGAAGAGTTCACCTTAATCTCACTGTTAGACTTGTTCTGCTGTCTTTAGAGTACCTGAGCACAAACTGACACAGCTGGGTCAGCCCTTGGGTAATGCAGGGGGTTAACATTTTCTCTGTGTGTCTTTACAGGAACAAGGACTTTCAAGAAGTTACCCTTGAAAAGGATGGTGAGACAGTGCTACGTTTTGCAGCAGCTTATGGCTTTAGAAATATCCAAAACATGGTTCTGAAGATGAAGAAAGGAAAGTTTTTATACCATTTTGTAGAAGTCCTTGCCTGCCCAGGAGGTAAGAATAATTGTGGATCTGCAGTCATTCTGCACACATCTTGAATCTCAGAGGAAAGCTGTCTTACAGGCAGGCACTTAATTTCATTCCCTCTTAATTCTCTTCTTAATAATCTAAAATTCTTACTATTTAATGAGTGGTGGAGATCACCAATTACATGTGCAGGATTGGTTCAAATTGATTGGTTTTTCTAAAATTATCTACAAAGTTATTTGCTCTCTTAAAACCTATAAATAAACCCTATGTTGTCGCTGATGATTGTTTCAAAACTCTGAGGAAATACTCTGAAATGGTGGTTGTCAAGGGCAAGAAAAGACAAGGAACATAATTAAGATCATAAAACTATGGAGAAGGCAGAGAAAGATTGCTGATACACTTTTATGTTAAGAGGATGATGACACTGGAGTCACTTTAAGTAAATACAGATGGTAATAGCATGGGAAGGGTAGTTCATGTAAAACGATAACTTTTTTTCTTATGACAAAACAATTCCAAGTTAACAAACTTTCTCTTCATACCAAATCTCCCATCACCCTTAGGGCTTTTTAATTTTGTTTCTTTTTTTTATCCCCCCCCCCCCAAGGATGCCTAAATGGAAAAGGTCAGGCACAAACTGAAGATGGAAAGCCAGATAAAGCACTGCTCAGCCAGATGGAGGAAGTGTATGCTGCAATACCTGTCCGACTTCCAGAAACCAACCTGGATGTACAAAAGATGTACCAGGACTGGCTGGAAGGCATGGACTCAAAGAAGGTCCAGGAAACTTTGCACACCAAATATAGTGCAGTAAATCAAACATCAAGCAATTTGGATATCAAATGGTAATAAATCACACTTGCAAAAGATTTGCTTAGGTTAGTTACAGATTCAGCACTGGAAACATTCTATGCAATTGCAGATGCTATGCACTAGCCGAGTGTATGAATGAGACGCTTCCTAGTTGTGGATTATTACTTGTGAAGAACAATTACTTTTTAAAAACAAAAAGAGAAGCCTCCAAAAGCCCTGGTTCCTGCCATTGTTATTTAACTTTTATTGTGTGTAACCTCCTGCGTATAATGGATTTCTTTATTCAAAAACTTGATCTTGCAAGGTACGTAAGCACTTTCTGCCAGGGGCAGAAGGGTTCACTTCAGAAAACGGGCTCCCTCAAGAAGGTGAGGTGCCTCAGCTCGCCCTCCTAGGTGTGCAGTCCCTTTCACCAGGGGAAAACAGTCATCATGAAATTCAATATTGTTGCAGTTGTTGCAAAGTAACTTGGGATTTACTTGCCTTGTTAAAAAAAAAAAACCTTTACAGGGACAGGTGTGTATAGGGAGAAGTGTAATGAATTTATGTATGCCTTCTATCCACATTTGAACAAAAAATACTCTGTTCCAAACTAGTCCCTATTCCTTACTGATACAATACAGCATGCTTCCTATAAACTGAACTTGGGAAAACAATGCTAAATGGTTCTAACGCAATCCTTCATGAAAAGTCGTTCCAAATGGGTTGGTTGGTACAAAAAGAGAACTTCTCTTTCCTTCTGTGTTTTCTTAGACACTTGCAGCTAGGAAGAGTGGTGCTGCTTACTTTGTCTGGCTTCTCCAGGAGAGCGAAACATGCGTATGCACCCTCGCGTCGGCACATGCGTGTACAACTTTGCTGGGCTTGCTGAGCCAGACTTACACCACTTTTATTCCCTCATGTTTCGGTATGCAGAATACCAGATTGTTCATTTATTTATCTCCATGTTGACAGACTTGTGTAAAAATAACTTAATGGAGTGCCTCTGAAAAAAATACCGAGCAATGCTTCTGAGCTCATCTGAGTTCCTTTATGTTGGCATCATGAATTTTGGTATTTTTTTACGTATGTTGTAGATGTTTAATTTAAAAGACATTTTAAAGTGGTATTTGCATGACAGCTTTTCTGTAACCTCCTGAGTTGTCAGGAGGTTATTCGAGAATGTGATGGGACAAAAAAATCCAATGAACTACTGCCAGACTCTTTCAGATTGTCCTAGTAGCATCCCATTTGTTCGTGATTCATAGCTGTTTGAAGCTTGCAAAGTTTCAGCTTTCCTTCACCAGTCTGAAAGTGTGGATGGGCTTTTTTTTAATCATTTCAGGCAGTTTGAATCAGTCTTACTATAAATTTATTAATATTACAGCCACTTCTATGAGTAAGATCTATATTGCAAAAAACCCGTGTCTATTTGAAATCCACGTTTAACTTCAATACAGTGGATGAGGAATAAGGGCGTCAGTGAAGTCAGTGAAAGTTGTTGTAGGGGCTGAACAACAGAGGCTCAAAAGGTGAGAGATAAGTGTTGCCCTGATGACAAGAGATGGTTCTCTTAATGGGAAGTTGTTAATAGAATTGGCGCTTTCACTTGGACCCCGCCTCAATAACAATACATTTCACTTTGAGAGATGTTTTCTTTCAAGTGCAAATGAATTTGGTTACTGTGCTACCTGAATGCACACAATGAGATGATACCCCTAAATTAGCCTTTCTAAGTTGTCCTTGTTGTAATAAAAACGTTATACTTAAGTGGTGCAATATCAGAACATCTACAGAAATCTACCTCTGTACAGGAAGGGAGTCCAGAGATGGTGGGAAGACCTGTGTGTAGCTGAAACTGTAATAACTGTCTGCTGAAGAACGATGCTGGTGTTGCAGGGAATTTCTGAACGTACTGTTTTTACAAGCAACATCAAACTCCTTTGGTGTGATTTTTTTTTTGTCATGATTTCCTCCAAAAACTTTAACAGAATTATCTTGTAATAAAGTGGTCTTGTTCTGTTTGTATAGGCCTATGTTTCTATGTATATATGGTTTATAGCTTGAGGGCATGTTTAAATTATATTGCTTCATTTCTTTGTATAGTATGCTTATTTTTATATGTGTGTATATTGGTTGAGGTGGTACGAAAAAGTTCTTTGCTTCTCTGATGAAATCTTCACTAAACTACACAAGAGCTGCCTTGCTATTCTGAAAGGATGCCCTTGAACTGTTTGTGCAACTTGGAGAATGCTTCTCTTGCGCAGGAGGCACTGTGGTGCTCACTGCTTGCCCAGTGAGCTGAAGAGCCTTCTTTCCCAGGCTGCTGGAAGGCCCTGGGAATAGGCCCCTGGGTGAAATCAGGCTGTCCCCAGTGTACTGTACTGTGCTCCCCCTCCAAAGGAAACTGCTGACTTGGTGCATAAAATAAACTATTTCAGTTGAATCCACCATTTCTTCCAGCTACTCAAGTGTTTTAACCTGTTGACATGGGAGCAGTGTAAAAATCTAGCAGATTGTCTGTTGTTTGTTGTCTTTATAAAGATGAGGAAGGATCTAACTGGGCAGCTTTTAGTGTCTAGGTGGAATGTATATATTATAACTAATAACTGAATTTTTTTTGTCAGCTTTTGTTTTATAATACTTCTTTGGATGTTTTAAAGTTGTTTTTTAAGGCCCTTTTCTTTAAAGTGCCAGTTGGAAAGAAAAACAAAAGCTTTTTTTCCTCCCTATAGTAAATCTTTCCCTCTCCAACTTCTCTCATTAAAATTTTAACATATATCAGAAAACCTTGTTGCAATTTCATATATAATGAAATACTTGCCTAAGATTCGATAATGGCTTTTAAATCTACAGTTGGGAAGTCTGCCAGTGGTGACAGTGTGGGTTTCTAGCCACACTTGTTGAAATGAACACACTGTTTGGGTCCCTGACAAGGTTTTGGCAACTATTAATTTTCACTGCTCCTGCCTTTTCAGGAAAGAGGGAAGTTCCTAGTGTGGTTACAGCCAGAGTGCTTTACTGCTCAGTGGAATGTGGTGCTGAGCCAATCTTGTCTCGAGATGATTTTTAGAAAATACTCAATTGGAGGGAGTGGGGGAAAGCAACTGGAAATGTGAAATTAATTTGGAAATCATCTTGAAGTGTTACTAAGTGGGCACATCAAGTGCTGGATACCTTGAGCTATAGTACTTCATTCTGAGACTGCATTGTGAAGTGCTTTTGCTATGCCTTCTGTAGGAAGTTTGCCTCAGCCACAGCACCTTGTCATTGTCTGCTACAGTTAGTGAACAGGGAAAGATGTGGGCTATGCTTTCACCTGGAATAATTAATATATCTGTGTGCAGCAGGCTCAACTGGATTGTATTTGGATAACGTTCACTCACCTAAATTTTGGTGCTTTGCATTCAAATGGAGCATGTCCATGAATTTGTCCTAAATAAATCTTGATACTGAATTGTGTACTGATTCTGTCTCTGTTCATATAAAAGGCTTAACTCTTCAAGTACTCTTTGTTTTAACAAAGTGCTTGTCTGGTAAATTTAGCGTGAGTATTTAATAAGTCTTTACTGATAGTACTGTATCAGCTCTGTAGGAGTGTTCTGCATTACAGCTGCACTAAACTGATAAGTGAGAAAGTCTCTGGATAGCAGTAGGAAATAGCAATTTCCTCTCTAGAACTGTAAAATAATCTATTGAATTTTTGCAAGGTAGACAAGCATCTAGTGGCTTTAAAGCTCTTCTTCCTAGGAAGAGTGATGTTGCTGGATGAAGCCCATCTCTGGGGGCTGACTTGCTACGCTGAAGTTTACTACATACCATTATTTTAAAAAAGGGTGCACAAGGAACAGTAAAAATAGTATACACAGTGCAGCCTTGTACACAGTTGGAGAGCTGAGTTGGAAAATGAACCCCACTGAAGAAGAGGGAGGTACTTTTTCACAAATACCTTGTTAAAGAAATTTCTAAACTCATTTAGCAAACATTTCCATAAACTCCCTTGGACAGTTAGGGCCTTCCCTTCCCCTAGATAATGATGGCTAAACCTGAAGATGGACTGCGAGCTTTCCAAGAGGGGGTAAGGATTGGTCAGCTGCTCCAGCTGGGTTTGGAATCTCTCCAGAGAAGGAGATTCCACAACCTTTCTGGGCAGCCTCTTCCAGGGCTCCATCCCATCACCCTCCCAGAGAAAAAGTTCAGATCACGATTAGCGTGATACAGTTCAGAAAAAACCGGAAAGCCCCACGGCATTCAGCTGCT
>JANVCC010000042.1:1418959-1474925 GCA_025345505.1 Todiramphus chloris collaris
CACAGGCACCAGCTGTAGTACTAGCCGTCAAATTTACTGCAGGGAAACGGCTCGCAAAATGAGAAAGCCTGTCAGGAGCTTTTTGGCGCTCTAGGGACTTTCCTCAGAACTCAAATTATAGTGTTGCCGCTGGCCACTACCTCCTAGTATTTTATCTTCTCAAGTTTTGTTTCCCATGTTTCACCTGCCCTCTGCATTCTCTGGACATGGTATAGCACGGGCACTGGCAGGGCAGAGGCTCTCCCAAGCACGACCTGGCCTGCAATTACGTGAAGAACATTCCCTCTCTATTTCTATCATTGCAGTCCACCGCTGGGTTCCGTTCTGACTCAGCTCGTGCTGTCAGCAAGAAAACCTGTGTCAGCCTCCACGTCAGCTTTGCACACACGCTCCCGCTTCATTTCTCATAATAGTTTTTGTCAATAACTGAAGGCTTCCTCCCCTGTGCCTCACTGAGTGAATTCGCGCACGCAATAGGAACACCCCCCCAACCGCCGAATTATCCGGGCAGATCTACTTCTTGTGTAACACCTGCAAAATTCACGTCAGTCATTTCTGCCCTGTCAGCTGCTGCCTCTCCGCTGCTCCCTCTCTGATCCCGCTCCCCCCGGAGGAAGCGGTCCTGCCGAGTATGTCCGCTTCGGGGACGGACACCGGCGGCCCTGAAGCACGGTGAAGTCTCCGCCCTGAGGGCCCCCCCGCAGACCCAGCGGCATGGCCGGGCCGGGGCACGGCCGGGCCCGTGAGGGGCAGCCGCCTCAGCCCGCCCGCAGAACAGCGCCGCCCAGCGCAGGCGGCGAGTGGCGGGAGCGCTTCTGTGGAGCCATCGGCGCTGCGCCTGCGCCCGGGTCACGTGGCGAGGGTGTTTGTCACGGGGAGCGCGGGAAGGGCGGGCCCGGCGGTGATCGTGCTGTTACCGACCCGGCCCGACCCGACCCTTCGTGAGGAGCTCCCCCGGGGTTCTTCTCACTGCCTTGCTGCGAGATGTGTGGGGGCCGTGGGGAGCGGGGCTCGGTGCGAGGCTCCACCGGCTGGGCTGCAGCCTCCTCAGGCCCCGGTGAGCTTCTTTGTGAGGATTTTCTCCCCAACGGGGTTTTATTTTCATCCAGCTTTTCTTAAGCAAAGTAAACTGTCTTGCTGTCTTATATCTTTCACCAGAAGTGGTAGTTCAGTGACACTTGGGGTAGAATTCCAGCTAAATGTTATCAACAGAGTTAACCAAGTAACGTCTACTTAGGTGACTTCCATGATGGAGTAATTCTTTCTCTTTCTGAAGAATGCAGAAGTAGTTGCAATTCTTGACGTGTTCTGTAACTCACCCTCTATCTATGCTACAGTTACCTCATTCTTGTGGGATTCGGTAGTGGCTACCAAAAGAATGGGAAGATTTGGCAAAAATGGCCGCACTTAGGGCAGAGAGGTACTATCCAGAGGTACTGGGAGACAAAAACCTCAAAAGTTCCTTTGTTTAGAGGGTATGCAAACCATTGAGCCAGTAAGGGCTGTTTCTCTTAAAAGTCTAGAATTATTGTAAGAAAAATGAGAGTTTTTTTTAAAAGGCCTTTTATGAATGGATCATGATTTTTTGGCTTTGGCATTGGGAATTTGGTTTCTGTTCAGTCTGAATTCTGTAATGGGGTGAGTGAAGTTAAACAAGGTGGATGCTTTTTGGAAGAAAAAGAACAGAAGCAGATGGTGAGGGGGAGAAAGTAAAAATAAGAAACATGAAGCAAAATATATTGTTGGAGATGACAGTTTTCTCCAGTGAAAATCCTCTAGGTTAGTGGTTTGATTACTCTGACTATTCCTTTCAACTTTTGGGGTTTTTTTATAACTTTATGCACATAAGTTTTTTATTGTATATTAGGTGCTACACAGCATAATTTAATTGATAATATAAAAAAATACTCTTTGCAGATATAATGGTGACTTAAAAAATGAAGATACGAAGCTCATGTGAAGGAATTTAAATGTCGTCCTCAGCAGTGATCAATAAGCGTAAGAAATTTTACTTTTTTATTCCTTACGTTTATGCAGGTCAAGCTGCAGTGGGAATGCAGGTCTTGCTAGACTTCTATATGTCTAATTCTTAAAATCTCTTAAGAATATAGTAGTTCCTGGTTTGTGTCATGAAAGCCCCAATGACTGTAAGCTTCATTTTGCAAATGAGCATGTTGTCTGGGAGTTTACACCTTAAACATTTATGTCAATCTATCTTTTGTGTACTGATCTTAGTAAGTTGGGTTGTTTGAAAAGCATGAAGAATTTCAGCAAAGGCTTCTGCTGGAATGAATTGTGTGCTGGTGAACATTGTGCTTTTCCACTTTATTCTTAGTTCCCTTTATTAAATATAGTTGCCATTGATTCTGTTTTGGGTCAGAAGGGAAAGAGACTAGTTAAAGCTGTTGATGAGAAGACAGTTGGTCTTTGTGGGAGGCTAATTAGTATCACTGCTGTGCTGTATGGTTTAATGGGGTATCATTGCACTGGAACATTAAAATATAGGCTTTTGTACTGGTGTCATAAATCACTTCTTGTGTAGAATAATGCTTTTCTAACAAATGGCTCAAAAAGCAAAGTGAAGAATCACAGCAGTAGGATATTATGAAGCCCAAAATATTAAGCGGAGTCTCAAAGGGATTCAGGTCATGGAATACAGGTCTTTCAGTGCCTGCTTAACATAATGGTTTGGATTAATTCTCCTGCCTTCAAAGCCTTTGAATGACTGGTAAGCATAAACTGGAGAATATACCAGATAAAGTATCAAGCATCCCCGTGCATTCTGGAAACAGGCTACCTACCTAGATAAACTTGGTCTCTGTGTGGTTTTTATTCTATTACGTAGATGAATCACCAAGTACATGAAGAAGTTTGCATTTGCATTTCCAGGGAATGTTTTTTCAATCTCGTCTCTCAAAAAAATTATATATAAAACATGAAACAAATGGAGTATTTCAACATGTTGTTGGGGTTTTGGATTGCTCATGTAGCAACATGGGGCGCTCTATATTGAAAATTACCTGCTTTAGGGACAGCAGGTGTCCTGAGTTTGTAAGGTACATTATTGCTGCACTTAGATTTGGAAGCTAAATATGCAGGAGCTCAAAGATCAGCTGTTGCTCTGCATACTAATGAAGCATAGGAAAATAATTATCAGCAGAAAGGTGATAGCATAGCCAGGATTGTCAGTAAGAAGTGATGGTCAGAGGAGGTAGTGGCTTGAAATAACATAGTGGGGAGAGGGCTATGAACTATACAAGCATCTGAAATGCTGTCCTGCATGGCTGCAGTGGCAGTTCAGAAGGAAGTTCTGTGCTGCACCTGGTGCCCTCACTTACACTGCTCTGGAGGAAAATGAACCTTAACCTTTGCTGAGCCTGGGGTATTGGCTTTGAAATTTCATTCCTAAGTAGCAGCTGCTGCTTTATAACCTACATTTCATTGTCCTAGGAATGTGTGTTTATTAAAGGAGTTGTGTGAAACAATGCAGGGGCAAAATACTAACCTTACCATTTCAGGGCAAAATATTAACCTTGCTGACAAGGACATTCAAGTGGTAAAAATCAACATCAATATAAATAAATATTGGTGGGCTCAAAAGTGCTCCTTTGCTGTGCCAGCCACATAGACAGAGTCAGCAGGAGAAATTCATACTGGCTACCAGACCTCCTTAATGAGAGGAACTGAAAAAATATGGCAAGATACATGAATTTAAAACCTTCTGGTTTGTTTTGTTTTTTCTTAGCTATGAATTGAGAACACACCTTTATTTTTAAATGTTATTTTTAACTTTACTGCATAACAGTAGCTTGCTTAATTTGCTGGCATAAAAGGTGAGTCACTGTATGTTTGCTTTTGTTTCCAAATTACTTGGTAGAAGTAAATGTTGTTGGTAACCCCCTGCTTCTCCCAGCAGCTTTGTGATTTCAAGATAAACAGGCGGTTACCAGAACACAACAGCTTTCAGTGGTTAACACAGTTCCATTATTTTGGATCTGTACCTATTTCTACAGACAATGACTATATTTGTGAGGACAATCAGAAGAAATCGGTATGAAAAGCTTCTTAAATAGCCATATATTCTTGGAAACAATATCACCGAGTATGTATGTTACAGAAATAAGATAGAGGAGTTATCTGATACTTACAAGGGTAAAGTACCAGGGATTATCTTTATATACATGTATTATTGAGAATTTGTGATATTTTGAGGGAACCTATAATTACGCTACGATAATTCTTTTTAAACTTTTAACTCACATAATAAAACGTGTCATGAAAATCTGCTCACGTCCTGTTGAAAATGATAAATAATAGTGAAACACATTTCAGGACATAATGTCTTTTTGTCTTCTGTTCTTATTTTCAAGCTATGTAAATGTTGGACAAAAACCAAAGAAAATGGGTTTTTTTTTCAGTTATTCAGGTGATTCAGCAGATGCAAATAAATGTTTCTATAAAGCCTGCAGACATCTACTAGTTCTTGAGCTAACTTGTTTGACTTGTTACTGTAAGTCTACCAAAACTGACAGTAGAACAAAAACCCAAATTGGCAGGTATGATTGTCCCACTCATTATCTAAATATAGATATTATCTATATTGCTAGCTGCTAGTCTTTATAGAAAAATGCACTGTCCGTCAGCAGAAGTGTGCAGAGTTGCTAAGAAGGTGGCAGAAGGCATGTTGTGTCCAGTGCTGTTCTTCTAATGCATTGGGACAACACGGATTCCCATTTTATGTCGCATTTTCTTTTTCCTTGTGTCACTGATTTTAATATTTCCCTTTCAATGGTGAAGTCAAATTTCAAACATTTGGTGCTCTTCAGAGAAAGTTTGTTTTTGTCTCTGTATCTGGCCCTTCAAAGGGTAAAATGGTATTTTTGGTTAATTCTGGGAATTGTTGGTTGGAAAAACAGGGTATTTTTAATTGTTTGTAAGACAGTACTGAATTTGGCTGTGAAATGAGTATTAAAAAACACCTTCAGTAACTTGAAGGTAGCACATTTTTTACCTCAGTATCCCTACATATTTTTGAGTAGATCCGCCTGGTGCTGGCCACACTCTTTAACACGTCAAAGAGGGTTTTAACCAGTTTTAAGGAATGTCGGCAAACAACCCTCCGTGCCTTCTTGTGAGACATAGAGAGAGAACGCTCAGCGAGGCCTTTTCTGGCGTGGGACGGACCTGGGCTCTCCCAGGGCAGCCCTGCTGGGGAAGGACACGGGGGTACCGCGGTGTGAGGCGGCCATGCGGATTAACCCGATTAGCTCCCGCTCATTAGCGGTGTGGCCCGAGCCGCGATTACGCGAGTCCCCCGGGGCGCGGCCGCCAGCACCGCACGGGAGCACGGACACGCAGCTCGGGGGAGGCCCGCTCGCCCTGGCCGCGCCGCGCGGGGGGACCGGGGTTCCCGTGCAGCCGCCGCCGCCCCGCTGGGCGCTCGGCAGGCGGCGGGATCGGCTTTCGCCCTGACGTCAGTCGCGCGTCATCAGCGTGCGCCTTTCCGCGCCAGTCACGTGCCCCCGTGTTTATCTCCGGCGGGGCGAGTGAGGGTCTGTAGCGGCCTCCGCGGGGCTGGGGGCGGCGGCTCGCCTGGAAACGGCCGCGTTGCCAGCCGCCTCCTCAGAGGGATGGGTGGGAGCGGGGGGAGAGCCCAGCGAGGCGGGCTGGCGCTGCCGCTCCTTCCTTCCCTCCCTCCCTCCCTCCCTACCTCCCTCCCTCCCTCCCTCCCTCCCTCCCTCAACGCGGGGCTCGGGGAGCGCGGCAGGGAAGGGGCGGTGCGGGGCTGCGCTCCCCTGCCGGCCGAGCGGAGGCTGCAGGAGACGCTTTCGCGTAGAAGCGGTTTAGGTCCTTAACTTCCTAGAAGTGAAAGGATCACGGTGCTGAGGTGTCACCTGTTGCTCTGAGCTATGTCTCACCAATAGTCTTGCCTTTGTTTCTAGGTTCACAATGTCCCCGCCAGCGAAGCGGTGTGGAAGGCCCCCAGTGTTGTCTTTTCTGGAAAAAAAGAAGAGAAAGCAAAGTCTCGATAGAAGAAGGGGGAAAACAAGGATTTATGTGGGAAATCATATTGACCGATGGTTGACACTTAAGGAAAAGTTGGATTTCAGAAACGATGCTGAAGTTGCAGGGTTTTTACTGGACTTGTGAGTGGACTGTCACAATACTCCTCTGTTTACTAATGCCAAGTAAATAATTCTTGGTGCTAATACTGTGTCTTTTCTTTCTAGGTATGACAGCTATGACCCATTATCAAAAGCTTCGATCTGCTCCCTCCCTGAGGGTGTAAGAAGAATTATGGTGAAAGAAGAACAAGCATTGTCAGGCAGCACTTCTTTAATAGCAGCTGATGGAACGTTAGTAGTGTACTCTCTTTATATGTGAAGGGCAGATGAAATATTTTTCTTGATAGTACTTGAAAGACTGTAGATGAACTTGGAAAAAAAAATGGGGTGGAAGTTATTTAAGGAGGAGGAACATATACAGCTCATTTTATTTAAATGGAAGATTTTTTTTATATCCTCTGTAGAGCAACTTAAGTATTTGGTTTGTTGTTTGTATTGTTGAGCGCATAATACCAGCCTAGACAAGATAGAAACAAAGACTTTTTTTTGTAGAAGTGTTTTAGTTAACAGTTTGGGTTGTATTTGCAGGTATGACAATGATGACCAGTTACCTAAAGAATCTGCTTGTTCTGAACTGGGAGACGTGAGAATTGTAACGGTGAAAGAAGAGAGAGAAATGCTGTGTGACTGCCAGTCAACAGAGACGGATGACACGTTAGTGATGCCATGGTTTTTTGCGTGTTTTGCATTTTTAAATATTTTGCACTGAGTTTATTATCACATTTATTAGAAACTCATATCATTCATGCCCTGATTCATTATCTAAAACCATCTTGGTACATAATGGTTCAGCCCTTCTGAGGCAAGAATCTGAGAGAGAGATCTTGAAAAAGTTGTAAAACTCTTAGAGTACGCACCACAAACCTGCTTGTTTGCTGCCTGCTTGCCTTAATTGTACATGAGACTCATGAGTGGAACAAGAAATTGGCTAGTGCTTTACATGTATCCTAGTCACTTCAGTGAGCAGTTAGTTATGGTACAGTCTCCAGGCAAGTGTGACTGCGTGTGCTTCAACCTTTTAACCTTTCTCAAAAGAAGACTGTTTCGTTGTTGATATTACATATAAAGTCACCTGTTAAACCTATCTAAAGATAGTGCCATGCTCAACGAGGCAACCGCACCATCACTCGACTGCTGATTTCTTTTACTGCAGTGTCATCAGTAACTGAGGCATTCACAGTTGAGATCAGAGGAGCCTCAAATAGGTATGCTTGTCCATTACTCTTTGTTTAGGTTTCAATTGTCCACAACAGTGTTGCTGAATAATTGTAGTTTTATCCATCACATAGTTATCTGACTTTCAAAAAACCCTGTATCTTTTAATGTGTGCAGGGGGACACTGGGACCGTAGGACATTACATTGGCATTGCATGGTGTGTCCAAACCCCTCGCTAACATGGTGAAGTATGTAATGCAGCATATTTGTCTGAATTTTCATTTTCCCCTGTGTTTTCTCTTATGACTTTCCTAATTGTTCTTAATTTTGATTTCAGTAGGTGAACAAGTTGGGTGAAAAGCAATTCTATGGCACAGGAGGATTCTTGGAAGCTAGATGAGGAGGAAATAAGTACCAGTGCTGATGAAGCTGACAAATTCCCGTACATCCTTCAAAACAGCCTTTGTCTCTGGCAATATAACTTTAGTTTGGAGTGCAGCAATAATGGAATTCCTGGGACTGATTTGATACAGGTGAGATAGAGGGCTCGCTTTAAATTGATTGCTTATTTCAGTCTTTTGAGGTGTGAGAAATACTGTGATAAGTTCTTTGGTAGGAGAAAAACACTGTTACCCTAAAAGGTAAGGTATGTGATGCTTTGTGACAGTCTCATGATATCTATGGGAAGATGCTATATCACACCAAATGTGTAAAATGCTGGACAAATAATCAGGCAGGAGTGTAGTGGTAATTGTGTAAAGCTATGAATTTACAGTTGCGTAAGGATAAAGAGATTCAAAAATAAGAGTTTTATGGGACAGACTTCTCTGGGCATACTGTGTTATTCTAGGGAATATTTGCCTTCCAGGAGTAGCGGTGTAATCTCTCTATGAGGAAGATAATGGTTTGTGTTTCAGCACTGAACACCACATGACTCATAAGGCTTTTGAGTTTGTTTTTCCTTTGCAACATAGTGTTGAGGTAGAGTGATGATGTTACTGAGGTATTCTTATTAGCTGTGGGATATCCATACAGTGATCAGGTGATTTGCCTAAAGTCGCATTGGTAGCTGAACTTGGGTCTTAGAAGTAAGAATAACCTCAATTCCTAACTCAGTGGTTTTAGATGGGTGGGCAGAATTCTTAATTGTTGTAGAAAATAGCATTTTCCTTTATAAAGGAACAGTAATTATGTTAATGTATACCTTTTTTTTTTCCCCCCTCTTCTTGTTTTTAAAGGTGTGGTACTTCACTTCCTATTGAAGGGTGGAGATGAAGGCAGGTATTTCCTGCTTTCCAGGCATTTGGTGTCATGTTTTCCTGTTGCTGTTATTGTTTTGGGCCTTACAGAGTCTGAATTTCATTCTGTGCTGCTATATGAGGACCAGGAAAAGACCAAAGTCTTGTTGAAGATGGTTTATTAACGATTTCTGAATTAATAGTTATATAGCAGCTGTTGTATTCTAGGTCTTTTACTACCTAGTCTGTTTTAGGTTGGCTAAACACTAACTGTTAAGGAAATGGAAATATCAAAAATGATGGAGCAAGAACACCTAAGCTCACCTGCTTCATCGGTGCCTTTAATGTTTGGTTTCCGTCTTGTTTTTGGAGTATTGCCTGATGATGCTAGCTTTGAGAGGTTGCTGCTGTTGTAGAGAATGAAGCTGATGGAGGAACAGTGAGTGCGGGAGTCAAGCAGCAGGGTTGTTTGTTCTTGCCAGGTGAAATGATAGGGGTTTTTGAGTTCTGGCTATTGTAAAGAGTTGGAATATTGAAATTACGCTGTAAGAAAACAACATACAGAAATCTGATGTAAAGTATTATTAGCAGGGCGTAGCCAAAGGGAAGTGTAACTGAACCCTGTCCAGTTACATCCTTGAATACATTCATTTCTTCTCTAATGCTTCTTCTGTTATTAACATCCAACTTGAACATCTAGAATACTAACCAAGCTAGATTCAAATTAATTTTATCATTTACATGCAATAAGTACAAAACTGTCAAAGCAGATAATAAACAATTTATTGATTTTTCTTCAATAATATTTACTCTGCTACTAAGTTTGAAGAATGAGTCAAAGTAGTTGCATAGGGTTTTTGTGGGGATTTGGGATGCTTTTCCTTCTGCAGAATCTGAGTGAGAGAGATTCAGAAACTCCTTTATGTGTACCTCTATTAATGAGACATTCTCATGATAGAACTGACTTTCCTGGGATTTGATAATGGACTGTATCATTTTTTTTTTTTCCCCTTGATTTAATAATAAAGTAAACAGAATACAGTTACAAATTAAATATTCTAAAGTGTCACAGCAGTTTGGTGAAGAAGACTGAAACCAGTAGGATGAGCTGGTGTTAGTCAGTAGTAGCTGATTAGTTGGGAAGCCCCGATTTTTGAAGGTAGGCTTCAGCTTCAGTTCCTGTCTCTCCTCAAATGGTAGTGGCAGCTCCTTTTATAATGATTTTTGCTATGTAGTTTTCCTCGCAATGGTGGGATCTTGCAAGAGTCTATATTTCAGACAACAGATTACTTAAGAGGAGTTTTGCAAAGTTGTGTGATTACTGTCCAGGCAAGGCAGTTGTAAAGTGTAGTTTCCTGATTTGGAAAGAAAATAAACAATCTTCAGAAAAAGTCCAGCAAGCTGTTAATGCTGAGGACTTACCATGACACCAGTGTGAACAACTGAGTGATGTGCGGACACAAACTTCAACCCATAATCACGAGGAGTTTCTTAGCAAGTAGGAAAGTAAAACTTAAATTATGTTCAAAGGAATAAGGACAAACCACAAACCACAAACCAAAAAACCTTGGTAAAAAAAACCTGCTTAATGGGACAGTTTCCTGTGCTCTGCCAACAGATTGGCTTTTGACAATTTGTTTTGACAAATCTCCATTCAGACTCTCTGAAATCTGTCCAAAGTATAAAATATGATTCTTAATTGAACTAAAAGATTCTGCACGTACTGGTCTGGGTCTTTAGTGTTCATAGTTTGTTTTTAATTAAAAAACAAAACAAAACAGTAAACCAACCACACCCCTACTCCCTGACAAACCACATTCTGTGGTTAGTTCATTAATGTAGCTTGAAAGTGAATGTGGAACAGTGCTTTCTCTTACAGAAAATTTGAGTGGTTAGTCTAAGACAGTGAAATAATTTACTTGATTTTAATGTTAAATGTTGATCTGTATTTCACTGTAGTGAAACCTATGTATATTCATCATAAAGTTAGATGTTGATCTGATTGTATGTATTGCATGTACAAAAAACCCAAATGGAATTATTGTAATATTTTCCACTGTTTCAAAGTTTGAAGATTATATTAGGGAACCGTGCTTGCCTAGACATACTTTGGGGAAAGATGCCAACATAGTTCATATTCAGATACCTGGAGGTCAGATTTTAACTGTTATCATTGTGTTACTTTTCAGGGTGACCAGCAAGAAGAAAATCAAGCTCTTGCATAACAATACTGTGTCAGGTTTTGTTCCATTTGGATTGTACTGTGAGGGTATTGTGAACTATAAAGAATTGCTGTAAGTTGTAGTACAAAATTCTGTGTTACTTGTTGAACAGTGCATTAAACTTAATTATCTAAAGTTTTACTGTCTTATGTTAACATTAATAAAGCGTGTGGAGTGGATTGTTTCCGTGTGAGAGTCTGTACATAACTCTCTGAAGAGCAACAAGAAACAAAAAGCCAAAATGCTTATAGGTATTGCTCAAGCTTATTCAGAATTCATTAGCTTTCTGTAGATTGTGTTAATGAAAAAGTTGCTTGCATTTTATTTAAAACTCAAAAGGATTAAAATAGAAACAGCATTCTTGTAACAGTGTCAGCATCAAGCATGCTTCCATCCTCAATGTGCTTCTGGGAATGCTTTCTCTTGGGGAAAAAATGTAACATATCCCACATACTGGAATCTATTCTTGCAGTTTATTGATACACGTAAAAATGATGGGTAAAAATACTGTACTATGTAGTGTGTTGTGTTAGTGCCTTCTAAAAAAGGAATAGTCAAGATAAGCTGCTATGTCATCTATCTAAATGTATTTTGTTATTGAATAATTTGGTCTCTTGCTGTGGCTCTTGACACTTTGAAAGCTGATATATGATGCCTCTTAATTATTCTCTATCAAAGATCAAATAAGTGGGGAGTACTTTCAGTAACAAGTTCAACAGAATACTGTTGGCAGTTCTGAATTTGTTTTGTAGTTACTAAGTATGAGTAATGTTGGAAAGTTTTTAACTGAGCAACTGTGAAACTAGTGTGATTGTATTAAGTATACGTTTGTCAGAAGGACAGAAACTCCCCGGCTTCTCATTGTGTTTTTTTTTTTTCTTTTTCCTCTTTAACCACACTTTCACAAGTGTTGAGGTTTTGATCTTACAGTATTCAAGCCAGCTGGGTTTTTCCTTCCACTTACATCAGAAGAGCCTCTATATGGAGAAATTCCCCTAATTAGGTCCTTACACTCCCCGTTCATTTTTTTTTAATTAGCTACTAAACCTCTTATAAGAAATTGCTGCTCTCAAGTACTCTTTTGTTGCTTTTCAAGCACAAAAAAATCATTGTTGCCGTATTACCAATACATATTTTGCCACAAGTTGTATAGACAGCTTTTTTTTTTTCTAAAGAAAGCAGAAAAATTCATTTGTTGAAGCCTTCTCAGAATGAAAATGCCACTTCCTGTGTCTTCCTGTGCTTTCTCTTTGCTCTGTACCTTTCAAATGTTATTTTGACTACCATGCAGTCATTCATGTAAACGACTCTGGCTCACAGAAAAAGTATGACTGGTGACACTGGTTCTCAGTGAAGTGTCTTTCAGCATGCTCAGATTTTTTTGTGCCACTGTCATCACAATGAAAAGGGCTCCAAGGTCTACCAGATCAGCGGCAAATCTGCAGCTGCAGTAGCTTATTTCAGAAAAGAGCTCTGCCTTTCTGTGGCATTTGAGCACTATCTTGTCAGCCTCTTCACCCTTGTTCTTGTGCCTTCCTAAATGCACACTGAAAATATTTACATTATTAAATGACTTGCTACTGTGGAAGTAAACTAATGCATGATGTGTTGAGGTGCACCCACTACATAAAACTGCTGGTAGAATGATTAGTCTGGTGCACAGCACTTGGATGTGTTTCCTCCCAAACCTCTTATTAGACTATCACTTCATGTGGGAGACAAGTCAAGAAGAAAGTAGACTATTTGAAATATTCTTCTGTAGTGTTACAGTATTCATGGTGGTGTATTTGGGGTTCTTATATCAACATACGCTTTTGACTATCTTACTTATGTAGAGCAGAATATTAGTATTTTTCTAGTATGTTTTGCAGAATACTGAATGGTAATGATCCTTGGAACAAGATTGTTGCTTTTCTGCCCTAAGTTACTCTTAAGCATGGGTTTGGTGGACTTGGTAGCATTGGGCTAATAGTTGGACTTGATCTTAAGGTCTTTTTCAAACCAAAATGATTCTGTGATATGGCAAGATCACTTTGCAATGTTTTTGTCAAATGTTCTGCACCTATGGGTGTATGGGAATTGCTGAACTTGAATATGTTAAAATACCAGAACTTAATCTCTAAAAGTTGTTTATGCTCTTGTTCTGATGATACATTAAAGAAATGTAGACACATAGAATTACTCTAAGTAAAATAGTTGGGTTTTTGGCAATATTGAGTATAGGTTTCTGGTCTAAGTGATGCGAACAGGAAAAAATTCCCTTGATGGGTTTATAGTAAAAAGCAAACAGTGTCTGTAAAAATACACTTTTTGGTTTCATTTGAGGTGGGTTTGTTTGTTTGTTGGTTGTTTGTTTTGTGTTTGTAATGTGGCTTTATTCTAGCTGGTTTCCGTAGAACTGTGGATCTGCCAAATCTTTTGAAATGGGAGTATTTATATCTGTGAACTGGGAAACTTCCATCCAAATAAGGACAGATTCTGTGTTGGCACTTAGATTTCAAACCATCACCTAAAGAAACTTTCATACTTGCAATGCACCACTTTCCACACTACTAACTTCAAATTCCATTATTTTAACTTTACGAGTAATTCTCTCTAAAATCACAATAATTATTGTGGTTTTCATCTCAATTAACTGCAAATTTTTTATGTTCTGTGCAAAGGGTGGTCTGCTCTGTTCTGTGATTTACTTTCGTAGTAACCTACAAAAAGTGATTAAAAAAAATTCTTAAAACAGCTCTTGCAGCTTTCTTTGTGAAATAAGTGCTTTTGTAGATCGTCACAGATGCCACTTGGAAGGGGGTGGTAGAACTGAGGTGAGACAGACTGGAGTGGGTTACTTGAGAAAACTGTTACAATGCCTTATTTTCTTACTGTTTAGAATGGCTGTTTAATTCTGTGGCTCTTTTCTTATTCTGAATACCTGCCTATAAGGCTTCAGTGTACGGTTAAAAGTTCAGGAGGAAGCGGGTGCTGCACCTAGACATTATCACAGAATATAACAGGGATGCAGGAATATGGTTTTATTCATATTTCTTTCAGCTTAGATAATTTTAAGATTTCTTCTCTTTGCTCTTGTTTTTCTGGTAAAATAGGAGTAAATTTCAAATGTAACATTTATAAAGTACGATCACTTGGCTGTGAAAAAGATGTATGAAATGCTGTCAGAAGTGTGATGATCATTGTAATTACTTTTTCAAGAACTTTTCATGTTGTCTGGCTGTTGCTAGTGACGTGTCTTTTGGGCTTCTAAATCAAGGCACCCTGAACAAGTTTCAACAGTGCCGTGTTCAGCATGTTCTCATGAGTCACTGTTGAAAATACTGATCAGTGGATGGCAGAAGGGAAAGCGCATCAAAGGAGGAATTCCAAAGGTAGGAGTAGTGGAGTTTCAGTTTGAGATGTGTAAATGAAACATGGGTTAGAGAGGAATGGTGAACCTGAACGTTTATTGTGGTTTCAGTGGTTACCTGTTTCAGGACAAGCCTGCTTCCTCTTTTTGTGATGTCTCAGCATAAGCAATTAATTCATCCCTTTAAAAGTCCAGAGAGATTCCTCACCACTACAGGAGTCAAATCTCTAGGTAGTGAGGATTATGTTTTCATGAAGCTGAGGACTCAACAGATAGGTTGGACACTTCTGAGATCAGACAGAGCTGATAAGTGTGAGAAGTCTTACATTTTTGCCACCTCACTGAAGTCATAAAGCAATACTTTCTTCTATACTACTTATGTATAAATATAAAATTGATGTGCATTTAAGATACTAAAATCAGTCTGCCACTCAGTGACATTTGTGATCTTGCTCTACAGGCAGTATTCAGTGTAGTTTTATCTAGAGACTGGTTAGGATATCTAGAAAGAGGGCAGGTGTATTTATGTGTGTATGTATATACAAACAAAACGCCCACTCTCCATTTTCTTTTATAAAATCATAAATTAATGTGGATTGGAAAGGACCTCTGAAGGTCACCTCACCCATCCTTCTACTCACAGCAGGGCCGACTTCGGGTTTGGATCAGATTACTTGGGGCCTTGGCTAGCTGAGTTTTGAAAATCCAAGTATTTTAGAGAATTTTGAAATGGTTTCAAATACAAACCATAAGATTCAGAATGTGAGAATCGTCTTGCATTACTGCTTTCCATTTCTGGTAGGTGGGGTTGTTTGGTTTGTTTTGTGTTTGTCGTGGGTTGGTTTTGTTTTGGGTTTTTCTTGTGGGTTTGTTTGTTTTGGGGGTGTTGTTTTCGGGGTTTTTTTTACTGTTACTGTAGCAGTCGAAGTCCCGATTGACATTTTTTAAGGTATGTGACCTGACAGTGTAGGAATGCTTAATATATATTTATATGGACACTTAAATTGTACAACTACAGACAGTTACTGATTTTAATAGCTTTGTGCTAAATAAAAGTATACGCATGTGGAGAATGTTTTAAGATGTATCACAAAGACCGTAGTTTTTCTGGCTTTAAGAGAGCATATGCTATCTTCAGTAGCAAATACTAAAATTGTATTAGAATAAACTTTATTAGGATTTTATTGTTGTTTTTAAAAATCCATCATATGATAAATTCAACCTATCTTTGAGTATAGTACAGTAGTGTTTATCCTGTGGTTCAGTTGTTGAGCCAAGGTGACTTAAACTGAATCTGTAGCTCTGATACTTTGTGTTGTTTTGAATTCCAAATGAAATTCCTTGTTTCTTGCCTTCTAACATCCTGATTCAGTATGTTTATGTGGTCTCACAATTATGAGCTTGAATGAGATTTGAGCACAAATGCCTCGATTGCACTGTGGTTGTAAACTTTGACATAAGTGTGGGGTAGCAGCAGGTGTGCTTTTATGTATGTATGAAAACAGCTCTGCCTGTAATTTGTGTAGGTGTTGTCCACCCATATCTAAAGTTGTCCTAAATCAGCTTTTTTTTTTTTTTTTTGGAAGTCTGGTCATAAGATAAAGATTTGCATAACTTCATTTCAAGATGGATGAGTTCACTGCAAATATACACACAGGAATAAGGTTATTTATTTATTTTTAAGATCTCCATAGACAAAAGAACAACTCTAATCAAAGTCTAAAAATGTGCTCCAGTGAATGTGCATAGTGTTCCTGTAAGCTCTTCATACCAAGACTGTGTGCTCATTGCAGGGTTGTCTATTCATGGTAACAGGAACACAAGGGGGGTCCACTGTCTGTTCTTGAGGGGAGGCCATGGCTCACATTTCAATGGCACTGCTCCCTTTCCCTTTCCCTCCTCAGCTCCCTTTCCCTTTCCTTTCCCTCCTCAGCTCCCTTTCCCTGGGCATTTGTTCTGGTCTCACCATGGCCTCTCCCTTTGATAATGCAGCACTTTTGAGTCCATGTGGTAAACGGAGTACAGGAATTCATCCGGCTGCAAATATTCACCCTCAAAATGGTGTTGTCATTTTTCTTCATTTCTGTTGTTTCCTTAATCTGGTTTGCTGCTCAGTCATGCAAACATCTGCTGGCACAATGGGAGGTGCCGTCAGGATGGGATCTGGCTCAGGAAATGACACTCCCATTGTAAGCTTGCCGTTGAACTGGTGGCTAAATATTTATCTGTGACGTGAAATACCTTTTAACCTTGTACTCATTCATAAAAGCATAGGAGAAAAAGCTGATCCAGTTACTTAAACTATTATGTCAAATTATTCTGGGATTTTAGGCAAATAATACCTACTTGTAGTGACAAAACCTACTGAGCATTAGAAATAGGATGTTAAGGGTTTAACTTAAAATTCTGAGCTTCCAGAATGCTGTTTTTAAGAACTACTTTTTCATTTGCTTACGTTTTCAAAAAAAAAAACCCCACCAAACTGGAAAAGTGAAGAAATTTGTTAGGATACTTAGTAGATGTTTAAAGTTCACTTATTTCAAATTCTGAATTATTTTCTTTTTGTGTCATAACTTTTTTTGCTGTGTAAAATGGCAAAGGTGAGTTCCAAAATGCAGTGTGGTGTTGATGCATTTAATGGTGTAGTGAAATTGTGAGTTCTCGGAGGGTAAGTTTTCTATTTAAAATTCTGTATTGTGAATTGGAAGGGATGAGGGGAGGATTACTAGATACAAATGTTTCTCTTTTAGATGTGCAGTGATTCTTTCTCCTCTCCAGCACATGTCCATTTTAATCTTGTTTTATTCAGTTACAGATTCCGGGTGATGAATAGCACACTGTATGCATCTGTGTTGTGGTACATGGTTTTCTTCCCTTCTTGTGTACTAAACCCTTAGCTTGAGAATTGCTCTAACTGTTATATTGGCTGTAAGAGCTTTTCAGCCTTTTCTTACAATGGAAGAAAATTAATGGGAGTGAGACTTTTAGTTGCATTTACCTTTTGAGGTTTGTGGAAAGATGGTCAGAATCACGAATGTCAGAGTTTCAGAAACAAGTTGAAAATCTGTGAATGGAGGATTGTACCCACAGAAATAACTGAAGACTGTTACTGGTGGTAATTATAGGAAACCTGCATTTGTTTGCTTTTTTGTTTAATCAAAATAGAGGAGAATTGAAAGAGTGAGTGCATAAATCATGGGGCATTACAGACCCATGATTTGGCTGTAGAAGGCTATTAGAATGAGCAACCTAAAAAGCCTCTGAGGTAGCAGTACCTACGGTATTGTCCAATACAATGCTAACACAAGGTCAGTTCATAATGTTGCCTTCAAAGCATGTCCAGCCTGAGCGAGCCAGAGTTCCCCCATTTGAAATAAAAAAGGATGCTTTTATATTGATCAACGTTTCTATTAAAAGCTAGAGCAAGTAAAATCCACAAAAAAATAAACACCCAAAGGTCAATCAGACATGGAGACCATCACTGACCCCAAGCGTGCAAATAAAATCATTACTGGAGAGATCTGTAACAGTATCCGACAAAGTGAAGGCACTGAGTTCTCACAGGGCACTTTGCATAATTGTGCTTACACCAGTAATTGATTGCAAATGGTTGGACATGATGATCCCAAGGGTCTTTTCCAACCTGAGTGATTCTGTGAAATAGCTTCTTATTAAGTGTTTTCTGGGGGGGGAGCTTTATTAAGCAAAATAAAGGCAATTGGAAGGAAAAGTGCTGTTAGGGATGTGAGGAGGAGAAAATACAACTAGTCCATTGAAACTGATTAGTAGAAAGTTTAAAAATCCAGTTGAATCCGTGGAGCCTGCCAACACACTAATTAACCCATTGAGTTGTTGGCTTCCTATTAGTGAACTTCTCAAGTCACCTACCAGCACTGACCAAGCAGTCCATGCTGAATGGGTGGTGTAGGGGTTCTACTTACAGACATGTTCTCAAGTTCATATTCTTATGGGGAGAAGTGTTTTGAATTAGAAATGTTGATGGTGGTGTGGGCAGGTTGACTGATTGCAATTTTTAGTTTTCACCCTTGGGAGATGGGCAAATACATATACTGTATGTGCAGGCTACTAATATTTCAACTCTACTTCTATTCACAGTTTTTAATTTAGGTCTTAGGATCCTGTTAGTAAATAGCTAGATTTTATACATATATATATTTTTTTTTTACTGTATTTAGGTTTATGGTTGCTATATTAGCATTTTGTATCTTCAGTAGTAAACTGCAAAGCTTTTGTACCTGGCAAGTTTCAGGTTGCAGTAACAGCTTACGGCTGGTTGCTGGTGCGGTGGTATTTGCTATGGATGTAATTGGTGCATGTTAGTTTTTTGTTTTGGTTTGTTTTTTTTTTAACTCCAGTGCTATAGCCTATCCTCAGAAAAGCTTTAAATATATTTCTATACCATTATTTATTATTGTCTGTTTATGTAGTACATGTATTTAAAGGCTTCCGTTCATGTTACTTTTCCTTGACTGTGCTAAGGAAAATTTTTTCTTCCATTTTTTTTTTTCTGAGCAACAGGTGTGTTTTTCCTTGACCCATCTTTACATCTTATTTAATTGGCATGCTTATTTAATGCATTATTTATTTACTAACAAGCAGTGAAGAAGTGTATGTTGCTAACTGAAGCAACTGTAGCAATAACAAAGGAGTTGTTTCACATTCATCTTGGGTTCAGTTTTGTCATGATCCAGACAGGCGTTTCCTGTTGGCAGCAGGGCTGCTCACAAAATACTGTGTAAGAAATGTCCCTCAAGAACTCTAGCAAGAAACTTCAGATCCGAGTCACAAGGGGGGTGGTTTATTTGCTGATTTGAATATAAGCTGTTGCAAGATTCCTTTTCTGAGGATGAAATGCAAGTAGAAGAGTTACCATCTCAAATTAACTACAAATTAATTCAATTAGCAAAATAAATTGAGGTAGAGTAGGAGATGAGCTTTGCAGAACTTCAGTCTGCAGAGGAGAGATTTATTCAGTAATTACTATCTAAGCATCAGTGGCTTTCTGGTCACAGCATTGCTGCTTGTCTGTTGTCTAACACACCTGCAGTGGTCTTATTGACTGCTGAGGCTCATCTTCATCATCTTCATTTTCCTGCTTCTCATCCTGGCACTTGACTCTGTGTTGCTATTCTGAATATTCACAGAAGGGAACTGTTTTCCTTGTCTGTTACTCTCTTTTTCTCTGAGGACTGACCTTTAGAGTGGTTATTATGTATTACCCAGGTGTAAATTCAGAAGTGACAGCTTTCTGTCTCAGCGTTCTTTTCTATTGGTAAATTGGTTCTCATTGATGTTTTTTCTTGTTCTTAGTGTCAAAAGGATTTTGGTATTGCTATTTCAACAACTTTTTGGAGAGGGGAAAAAAAAAAAGTAATCTCAGCCCAGCCTGTGCTGTCCATGTATTGCTAGGCATGTTAAGATGACTCTGAATTTGAGAAGTCTCCTGCATGTCAAAATGTTTATAGTTCCGCCCTTTGTGTACTCCCCCCCCCCCCCCCCCCCGAATTATTTTAAAGTACTTTCTCTTGTTGTTCAAATCATTTGTGTAGTCTTTGTGAGAAAATAATCAGGTAATTCCACCACATCCAGATTTCTGTAGATGTGTTTTCTTTCTCTGGCTGCCCCCACAGAGAAATTGGTTTACAAGAAGAAAGTGTTCAAGTGTTCCTCCACCCAAAATAAGTTAATAGCGTGTCTTTCTCTGCTTTCTAGCAAATCTTGAAATGATTTGATTTCTGCCTTGAAGATTAGGTGTAAACTGAAGTAAGTTTCACAGAAATAAAGCAATTAAATATAGCAACCATTCTCAATACTTGAAGATTTATTAGAAAATCTATTGGTGCAGACCAGAGGCTTATGGATTTCAGTATCTTGTTTCTGTATTCAGAAAAAGAGATGCACAATCAGTTCCATCAGTGTTACAAATGCAATTACGGGCAAGACCAATTCTTGCTAGGTTTTGTATAAACCCTTGCATTGTAGGACTTCTAATAGGGATGTGCAACTTACTATTTCAAGTTGTTGAGGTTATGCAATTAAAAATAATGCTAAATACTTTATATCGATGTGAAAAATGCTGCTGCTATCATAACCCTCAAAGGATCTTTCTGTGCTTAGGTGTTATTATTTCCATAACATTTCTCTCTACTGAAAACAATTGTGATTTCTTCACCTTTGTGTTACAGTGTTTTCATACCTCATCATCTCAGTAACTCTTTTCTGAAGTTCTGTAGCTATCCTTTCAGGCTGTTAAGTATTTCATAGAAGACCGACAAAGAAAAATATGTTTCTGTTTTTCATTGTTCTTTTCTTTTCGGCCTTCTCTTGGCTGAGGGAATGGCATTGATTTTAAAAACAAACAAATGAAAAACTAAACCAAAACCAAAGTGATTTTGATAAAAGCTTCATTTCCCTCCTCTCAAGATTACAAATATAAATTAGAGTGCTCTGTCATGACAAGAATATTTTGAAGGAAGCTTTTCTTATTAATGCTTATTAGTTTACACTTGGTATTGATTTTAATTTGCCTTTGGTTGTCTGTTTCATTTAGTTACTTGTATTTCTAGAATTCCTGTTGGTTTTGATTGATGTAAATCATTTTATCACTTACTCAGTTGCCTGCTCTCTTACACTCTCCACTCCTCCTTTTTTTTCTGCTGACCAACAACTTCTGTTACTGTTTTTGTAGAACTTGCATCTGCCGTGTATAGTTTTATCGCTGCTGTTACTTCCCTGAGATGCCTGAAACATCTCTTCCAGATAAATTGGACCTTGGCAGCTTAATCTCAGTCTTTGTTTAGTTTTGGTTTTTGTTTTTGTTTTGTTCATGATACTGTGTTGTAAAGATATGTGATGTGGGAGTGCTAAAAGGAGACTGAAAAAGAATTCAGCTCAAAATTAAGGAAGAGTACAAATTCTTCTGTTGTGATGAATAGACTTGATGTGTTCTAGTGGGGCTGTTCCTCTGAAAGACAATTGTCAGCCTTTCTTAGTTTCCATGGAAGATTACATCATTTTATTAAAATATGTACAGCTGTGTATGCATAGAAAAGATTCGATATAATCTGAGGTCTCTGAGAATTGAAAATCCACATTGATGTCTTCCACAGTGATGTTGCAGGACTGACCTATTCTGACAAGAATGGAGTAGTTGGCAATTTGGTCTCACGTATGTTTTAACAGATACTTCTAAGTGTTTACTTAACACGGTTACACATCTTTTGATTAAGTGATTAGAAGGAACATATGCTGGCATAAAATGACTACATAGATTGGTGAAAAATCTTTCAGTAGAATTGTGCCTAAATGAGGTCCTAACTAGTAGTAACTGCCACCATTATATACAGGGTCACAACTGATGAAGTTGATTATGCTTCAGGTCTTCAAGTGCTAGAACTTGTGTTGTTTCGAAGAAGAAACATGCTTTTGAATCATCAGGTCAAATTTTCTTTTAGGTGTTAACATTTTAAACATAAAATAGAAGCATGAAGAATCATTAGCCATTTATTTACAAAGATCAGACAGGAGGGTTTTGCCTTTCCCGTAGGAGAGAGTAATGCTGCTGCAGCTTATACAAATCCTTTTGTGGTGTTGGGATTTAGAGCTGCTTTGTGAGTATTTTATCCAATTTTAATTGTCTGCTGCGTTGCTGGGCACAAACTGAGGTGTTCAGGCTGTATGCTTTAGCTTTGGAGTTACTAACTGGTGACTGCTGCATTCCAGTCAGGGGCCAGCTGGCCACACGCCTCGCCAGAACCACTCTGAGGGCGAGGTCACGCCTCACCAACTGCTTTTATAACGCACGAAAAGGCGCGTTAGTCTCAGCTTTGCCCGGATCCGCTTTTCCCTCCCCGGAGAGACAGGGCAGCGGGGCGGTGCCGGCAGCGGAGGGAGTCCACCCCCCTCCACCCTGCGGCGGGGCCTCGGCTCCCGGCACCGCCCCCGGCCTGGCCGTGTTTACAAACACGCGTCAGCGGGCAGCGACAGCCGGGCGGCGGGCGGCTCCCCCCCGAGGCCGCGGCACCGCCATGAGGCGCTGGCGGCGCGGGGCACGCTGGGTAGGCGGGGCGGGAAGGGAAGGGAAGCGGGCGGCGGGCTGAGGGCAGCGCGGCGTTACCGTCAGGCTGGGAGAACTGGCTGGCTGGTTTTGACATGTGCAGCGCTGGTTTCCTTTCTCTCCGAGCTAACAAGTAACTGGTTGAACAGCTACTTTCACCCTCCTCTCCATTCCCCTTCCAAACCAAGGCGTGTTCATCTGGGTGTTTTAGGCGTGTTAAAGAGTCTTTCTAGCCTTTATTACTTAGAGACCTGAAAGACATCCCTAAAAGAAAAAAAAAAAAAATCTTAAGCAAATAGCTTCAGAGGCATTGCTCTTTATTTTCTATTAATTTTGAAGTCACCTAAGAAACTGTCCGAGTATGCAGCTAGGAAGCTTCACACTATCGCCATCATTCCCTTTTTTAGGACAAGAGGAAACAGCCTGAAGTTGCACCAGAGGACTTGAAGGTTGGGTATTGGAAAAGTTTCTTCACTGAATAGGGTAATCAAGCACAGGAACAGGCGGCCCAGAGGAGTGGTTGAATCGCCGTCCCTGGATGTGTTTAAAAGCCATCTAAATGAGGGGGTGAGGGATGTGATTTAGCAGTGGACTTGGTAGAGTTAGGTTAATGCTTGGACTCGATGATCTTAAAGGTCTTTTCTAACCTAAAGAACTCTATGATTCTATTTTTAATATTTTGCTTTTTTGACACTCCCCTTGACAAAAATGCATTTGTGAGAAAACGACTAAATGACAGCATGAGTCCTGCTAAGTTTTACACACATCCTTAAATTTAAGCACGTAAACAAACTCCAGTATGGTTCTTTGGATTGCTTAAAAATGTGGCTGTATATGGTAGAGGTTTTGAGGTTGTGTGTCAGAGGAAGTTGTTACCCCTTACAAGGGGCTTCTCAGTGAGTAAACAGAAAAAATTGTGTGCTTGTCAGGTGCGGGGATGTCAGTATGTGACATCTTTCTTCATTAGGTTGTGCGGGTTTTGGTATTTGAAGTGCTTATCTGGTTAAATCACATATGAATGTTACTGAGAGGTGGTTTTGCAAATTAATTTTGTAGGGTTTTGTTTAACAAAAATCAAATCTCACTGGAAGCTTGTGACATTTGCTTGTAATAAAAGAGATTATGGATACCTCCTAATGGCTTTTAAAAGCTGTTTAATGCTGGTTGTGTCCAAGAAAGCAATTAGGGTTGCTTAATCTATTTGATTATTCATCAAGTTCTTCTAATATTATTCCGTGCCTTTGGATCTGTGAAAATATGCATCTTGAGAAAGAATGTCTTTTGCTTACCCTCAGCTGGCAGGGGGGGGGGAATCCAACTAAGTGTCCGTATCTGCTGTGCAGGTCCATCGTCAGGCCCAGGGTGTCTTCAAGGAGTAGATTTCTAGGGAACCCGGACGCTATTACGTTTAAGCACAAGTTGTTCCACCACATCTAGCTGCTGTTTCCTGCTTTGTACAATAGAGAACAGAACTGCAAGCGGGCAGGTTGGAATGACCTGTAACATAGCAATTTTGTGTGGTCGCAAAGAAAGTGACTAAATTTGCACCGATTTAGAAAAACATTGGCAGAAAGATCTCAGCTGTGCTCTTAGAATGAGTATAGCTGCTGACAATGAGGTTTGTTGTTCGCTCCACAGTAATACACAAGTAAACAGACTGCTGGTTGTTCAGTCTTTTTTTTTTTACAGAGTAGCAGACTGATGATTGGGTGTTTGAAAAGTAATTTCAGTGTATATTCCAAACCTGTTCAGCATTCTGCGTCGATACGCTGTTACATTATGAAAAGAGCAGGAAGGTTTATCAGCTTTGTGAATTTAGTTCTGGATGATATTAATAAATTAACACAAATTAACAAAGTTGTGATTCACATAATGGAAAATGTTAAAGTAGCATTTTAATGCCTTTACCTTTTGCGAACTGAGCAACCGTAAGAGTGGTGGAAAGTGCTGCTGGCCTCATGGGAATTCACCTGGCTGCTCTCCCAATCTGCCCGCTTTCTCTCTCTCTCTGCATTGTGGGGGTGTTAGGAGACGGAAGCCCATTGGTAATTTTCAGCTGCCATACCCCTCAGGATCTAACTGATTGTTAGCAAAGAAGGCACAACATTTCTATAGTTGCAGAAGAGCCAAGGGATAAAAAAAAGCTGCGAATCAGGGAGTCATAACTGGCTCTCTGATGCTCCACATTTGCTGTGCCAAACATATGTTGGTGGAGAAGAAAGTCTGAGTCTAAATACCAAAGTGTGGGCAAGATTTAACTAAAGTTTTCTGTAGAGGAAACCAAAGCTCTAAACTGTTGCTATATTTTACTGCATCTGATGTGTGTATGAGATCGTGTAAATGGACTTAACCAGTATGGAGTTTGTGTTGTAGCTGCCTATAACAAACGCTGATACAATCCCAAGGGTGAAAATAAGGTTTGCTGTATCTGTGCATGTACCAGGCCCTGTGTTCCGTTCCCAAATGTACATAAAATATTGCTGCAGTTAAAGATCTGTTGACTCAAATGTGCAAAACCGTAAGTTTGAATTTCCAGTTTACTGCTAGATGTTTGTTTTCGAGTTGATTGGTTTTGTCCAGAGCATTAAGATGTTTTTAAAGTTTATTTTCAATAATCAGATGATGTGTGTAGTACTAAAGAAACTATTTAAATGTCTTCAGAATTAGTAAGTAACAGTTAACTTCAGTACTGCAAAAAAGACCAAGTAAACAACAACAAAAAAGCCCTTTTCATCAGAAAATGCTTGAAATAGGGGAAAGCTATCTGGGCTGATACAGTGAAGTGTCTGCAGTGGTTGTATAGAGACATCAATATGTTTTAGTACCCTCTTCACAGTTTATAGCCAAGAGTTTCTTAATTGTTTACTTCTCCGTTTTGTCGAAGTGCCTGGTCCTTGTAACAGAGGGGAGCAAGCCAGTGTTTTCTAGAGTTTGATCAGGTAAAACATTCTCATTGCAGATGCTGTATTTGACAAACGGTACAATTAACATCGTCTTCTTAGTAGCCTGTAATACTTGAAAGTCCAGCCTTTTGCTGCGGGTGCTCGATCAGTTTTCCACATGCTGTTACCCGTGCCACTTGCTCTCCCGTGTTCTGTGACCCTGGGCGAGCAATGACAGACTGCTACAGCCCTCCGGTGTCTAATTCTGGTTTGCCGTGTCAGATTGCTTGCTTACTTTCGTGTGCCCTAGTTCCAATGAGAAAACTAGGGCTAAGCCGAGGGAGGAGGTGTGTGCAATCTACACAGGCTGACTTACCTGAAACTCTAAATATTATGCACGATGTTGCAAAACTCCAGGATGGGCAGTTCCCTCTATTTTTAACCTAATCCTTTAAAAGGCCATCAGAGGTGTAGGATCTATCACCTTCCCACCCCCCCCCCCCCCCCTTTTCTTCTCTCTTCCCTATGGTTTTTTGAGTCTACATTGGTTTTTTGAGGCTACATGGGAGGAGTTCCGAACTACTTTCCCTGTAGCAACGTGCGGGTACTCGCATTTATTTCATTCTTGTTATTCGCCCTGTCCCCCCCCTCGGTGCCGTTCCTGAAGGCACTGCTAGCGGAGGGCGTGTGCGCTGCACCGGCTGCCGGCCGAAAAACACGTTCGGGGGTTGCGGGAGGTGCCGGCAGCCTGGCCGAGGGGCCCAGCGTCGGGGCTGCCGCTGCTGGGGGGGCCGCTAGCAGCGGGCGGCGGCAGCCCGGCCTCCCGCAGGTGCCCCGGTCCCGGGCAGGGAAGGGGCTCCGGGGAGGAAGATGGCAGGCAGGCCCGCCCCGCCGGGCTGAGCGAGCACGCTCCGCGCCGCCCTGCCCTGCCCTTCCTACCCTCTCGGCCGGCCGGGGAGGGGCTGCCCCGCCGCTCCCCTGGGCCACCACCGCCGCAGCAAGGGGCCGGGCCTCGGCGCAGCCCTTCTCCCGCTGCCGCTACGTTCGCCGCGGGGAGGAGGGTCGCTCCGCTTCCCCGGGCGCGGATCTGCTCCGCGTTTTCCGGGCCTTTCCCGTGTTCTCGGGCCCCGACACTCGAACGTGCTGCGCGGCGCTGGCCGCGGCGCCGCTCGCCATTGGCCGCGCCGCCATAGCCCCATGGGCGTGCGGGCCGCGCATTGGCCCGGCGCCGCCGTCCATCAGGCAGCGGCGGACTGCGTCAGGTTGGGTTGAGCGGCGTCCCCTTCCCTGCCTGTGTCTGGCGGCGGCTGCGGCTGCGGGGCCGGTGCGGGCGGAGGGGCGCAGCGGAGGGCGGCCCGCTCCCTCGCTCGCTAAGATGGCGGCGGCGGCGGCGGCGGCGGCCGTGGCGCGGCTGGAGGGCCGGGAGTTCGAGTACCTCATGAAGAAGCGCTCGGTGACCATCGGCCGCAACTCGTCGCAGGGCTCGGTGGACGTGAGCATGGGCCACTCCAGCTTCATCTCCCGGCGCCACCTGGAGATCTTCACCGCCGCTCCCCCGCCGCCGCCACCGGCCGGCGCGGACGGGCCGCCGCCTCCGCCTCAGGGGGACCCCGCAGCTGCCACCGGCGGCGGCGGAGGGGACTTCTACCTGCGCTGCCTCGGCAAGAACGGCGTCTTCGTGGACGGCGTGTTCCAGAGGCGGGGGGCGCCGCCGCTGCAGCTGCCCCGAGTGTGAGTAAAGCAGGGGCCGGGCCTGTGTCCTTCCCCGTCACACCGGGGCCCGTCGGGCCGGGCCCGGGCCCACCCGCCCTCGCCTCGCCGGGCTGCCCCGTCTTTCCCGGGAGTGCTGGCTGCCGCGGCGGGGGTGGTGCCGCGGCTCATCCGCGCCGGTTGTCCCTGTTGCCGTTGGGCTGGCACATGGTGCCTGACAGGCGGGGAACCCACCCCGTCCTGGCCATACACGCGAGCCGAGCCCTAGGCCTCCTCCTTGCCGGCCCTTCTCCCTGCCGCCCGGCACCACCCGGGCACCGGCGCCTCTGCCTGCTGCCCTCGAACGTGTCCTTCCTCCGGTGGCCCGCGCCCCTCCGGCTCGTCCACGTCCCATTTGAGCCCCTCCGGCAGCCGGCGGTACAGGTGGCAAGTGTAAGACCCCGGCAGCGCCCGGTCTGGTGGTTGACAAATGGTCACCTTCCTCCCATGCTGTGTCTTTGCACGTAGCAGTATCTGTTGTGAGTTTGGGAGCAGATCTGTCTGCAGCGGTGCTTGGAGGTATTGTAATCAGCAAATAGAATTGGATACACCCTTGAGTATTGTTTATGTGCTTTAAAGGAAACCAGTCAAGTGGTTATCCACGTATCTGGGATTTCTGAATTCAAGATCAGTGCTGAGTAAATCTTGTAACACTCTCGGTGCTTTTGCAGCATGTAGGGGGATTGTTTTGTGCGTGTGGTTGCCTTGTGATTTTGTGGTAGTTCCTGCCTCTTTGCCTAATTGTAACGTTTATTTTTATGGTAAACTGAATCATCTATGTGAAATACTTCTGCTAGTTTTAGCGCTTTAAAATGTGTTTCCTTGTGTGACAACAAATGTATTATGAGTTTTTAAACGGTAATACATTCCTTTACCATTACCAAACAGTAACTGTCTTTGCAAAATGATTTTTCTGCGGGAGTATGTGAGGCCTACCTACTAGATTTAAGGATACGCTGAACTGTAAATAAGTAATCTGTTTTGAGGAGTCACATGCAGGAAGAGTGAAAGTGTTTTAGTGTTAGTATATTTTTAGCTGTCTTGACTAAGAAATACCTAAAAGGTTACGAGTGTTTTACCTTTATAAAACACATGCCATTAGTGACACAACCTGTAATGCCTTACAAGTTTTTAAACTGCGTTTGGGACATTCATGGTGTATATTTTCTACTTTGATGTCTTAATGTTACTTTCCCCACCTTGTTCCTCTGTGAAAATCAGATTGTCTTACCTTTGTGCTTTCTAGGAAATGCTCATTCTGAAAGGATTTAACAGTGCCAGTATGTGTGGGGTTGTATAATTGTGAATATGATCGTGAGGACTTCTTTGACCTTTAACTATAACATCTATTTTTACTTTCTGCTCTTTAATAATTACTTGGTATGTGGTTAATCTGTATTTTAATCTAACACATTTATGAAATATAGATCAAATACTTTTTTTCTTTGTTAACAGATTTTGGTATAGTCCGCTAATTACAAGCAAGTCATTGTGTGTCATATATGTTGACTGCAAACAGTCTAGAATTTGAGTAATTTAGTCAGTAGTATTCTGTTAAATGCTTAAAACCTCAGGAAAAAAAAAGCTGCTTCATGCTGTCCATGTAGTTAGTGACTAGTGATTTATTTTAGTTCTTTCTATCAGTGTTGCTTTTTAAGTGGAAAGAAAATTCTGAAGGATTTTTTGCGTTGTCACTTTTTTACTGAACAATGATGAAAACTTCTGTGCAGTTAAAATTTCTTCCTGGGTGTTTGTGGGTGGTGTTACAGAAACTAGCATTTCCTTGAAACTGGCTGCGTTCGGTGATTACACACCATTTCTTAGACTGCATGCCAGTAGCCTTCAGTTTCAAGCTCTTCAAGCTGGTTGAAGTAGTTATCTCCTGGTTACAAAACATAGGTGTGATCCTCTATGGAGCCCAGTAAATAGAAGGTGACATCCCCTCCGTCCTGGCTGGGAACAATGGAGCAGTGTGTACACTGGGCGAACGAGGGTTTCTTCAGTCAACACACACAGGGATCAGTTTTATCTTGAAGGGTAGGCAAAATCTGCGGGGTCATAGATTGGTGATTTAAGATCAAATGTTTTTTTATCGCTTTTTTTTTTTTTCCCCTATGACTAAAAGGAAAATTTTTTTAATAGGTGCTGTTTTTAAAATTAAAAAACACAATAAAAAAAAAAAAAAAACCCACAGGAGTCCTCAGACAAATTCAAAGCAGACATTATCTGCTTATAGCAGGCCATTACTGTGAATTGCTAGTGACTAATGTTGTTTGTAGCTGTGTTCTTGAGTTTCGTTGTAGATTTAACTGGTCACACCGAAGATGATCTTCTGGATTTTAAGAATCAAGCTGGGTTACTTCAGTATAATGTAAACATTAATTAAGAGCTGAAACACAATTGGGAAGGAAGTAGTTTTGTTGTGAATTCAAGGCTGATGATTGCTGACCTCCAGCTCAAGTAGTCGCTAGATCTATTTTTGTTGTTTAATCCTACTACATTGCCAGTAATATGCTTTGCCTATGACTACACAATCAGTAGAAAGTTTAGTTGCCGGTGAAGTTTTTAAAAAACAGGGTGGTCTGTTCCTTCTGTTTGTTTTTAAGTGGTCTTGGAAACCCAGAATGAAAGGTCCATCTCTGTTCTGCCTAATTAATAGTGACTTACAAATAACTTCAAGTAAAATGCTGCTACAGACTTGAAATGGCTTATTTATTTGTCACTAATAATTGTATGTAGTTACAGTGTCTTTGGCTTTTTTTTCTTTTGCTTTTTTTTTTTAATTTCAGTACAGTGTTTAAATATGATTGCATTAATAATGTTATTGAACTTCCTGGTTTTGGAAGGGAAAAACTGAAATACAACTTTGTTTCCTGTAAAACAAAGATTTTTAATATCTAGGAAAATTATTAACATTTGATTATATCTTTACCTGTAACAAGGGTATCTTTCTTTCTACAGATACACATGCCATGATACACAGAATTACTGTGTATTAAGATAACTGTTCTGGTCGCTATTTTTAATGCTTCCTTGGAAGCCTTGATCACAATTCAAATGTTTAAGTTACCAAGCAGGAGGTAGTCGCAATGGGAAGTGTGTTTTTGTTTTTTCTACTTCTTGACAGACTCATACGTACTTGCGTATATACAAACCAGCTGTCATCTTGTTAGGTGAATAAAATGGGGGCTGTGAGGAAAACAGCAATTTTTTGTTCATGTCCAGTAAGTAGCTCCTGTCAACGTCATAACACACAGAGGCATGGGAGGAAAGAGGTTTTAGAGTCTCCTGTCAAAGACATACCAATCAGAGCAGTTCAGTTAGTCTTTCCCAGCTCCCTTTAAGATGCATGGACTATCACTCTCCAGTGTTTACTGGTTTCATTTGATGCTTGTCACATTTCCTCCATCTTAAGTGAAAGCATTGTTAGGATAACACTGCTAGGTAAATAATAACAATAATATCTGACTTTGGAGGTACTTGGCTTGAAAAATACTTTTTGTGCAGGGCACGGCACCAGTTGTTGACAGAGCTCTTGTATATGGCTTTTGGAGAGGCAGAATTCCAGACAGATGTAACTCATACAGCTGGAAAAAGCAGAGTGACTTCTGGGTACAGCTTTGCTCTGAAGAATTTTGGGTTTTGTTTTGGACTTTCTTGGATGTGTTTTGTGTGTTAGCGTTTGAATTCCTGAAGATCCTGACATCTTGGATGTAACTGTTCCAAGACGATGCCTGTTCATTTTGACAAAACCATGTATTTTGTATTTTAGTAATTCCTTTTGATTTTCTGAAAGATTTCTGAATCATAAACAAGATACCATTAATAAGGAAAGTATTTCTAAGTCAGACCAAAGATGTATCTAGTTCGTTACCTGCCTCCAAGAATAGTCAGTAGTAGATGCTTAGGGAGGAGCATAAAAAAGGATAAAGGCATTGCTTGTCTTTCTTTTGTTTTTTCTTCTGGATCTCAAAGTCAGAGTTGATTTCTTTTTGAGTTAAAACTATTTACTGTTTGCATTTTTTTAATCTCTTTTTAAAGATACAATTTTTTTTTTTGTTTTTGTTAATCCCTGTAAACCTCTTACATCCACAGCATCCTTAGGCAGGGAGTTTCACAACATAATTGGGGCCCATGTTGGGAGAAATACCTCTTTTTGCTGAGTTTTTACTTGACACCTGGTAATTTCATTTGATGCAATTTCAGTTAGCTCTTTTCTGATAATAAACAGTAAATAACTGGCCCATTCTATCATTTATTTTGTAGACTCCCTTTACATTACTAAAAATGAAGCTCTTACTATAAACCACATTGAGTGTTTTTTACTTTAGCTTAACATCTACTAACTAATCCTAAATCAAGCCTGTAGTGCTGCAGATTGCAAAAAAAAATACGTTCTCATGCTTTTCCTCCTAGTGTACAGAGAAATGAATCAGTATTTTTAGTTGGGTCTTGTGGTCTGGATCTAATAAGTGGGGGTTTTACTGCCTTTTAAGTAGCAGAAGCTTTCCTGCCAGTGAAAGCCAGTAGGTTCTGAACAAGGATCAAGTATATCTAGTCACTAAGTGAATTCCTTGGTGAAGGTTATTGTGTCCAGCATTAGCTGAGCAGGAAAGAGAGCAACAGATTATAGAGAACCTCTAATGTATCACTGCACTTTTTTCTGTTGTCTTACTGCAATTACTGAAATGCTATGCAGAGTTGTGATTGCTGGATGAGTTAGAGCTGTGGCTGCTCACATGCACAATGAAAACTTGTCGCTGGAACCAACTGAGGCTTGGCTCAACGGTTGAGGTGAAGGGATCATAACATCTCCTTAGGTAGTGGTAGTTTAGGATGAATGTTCTTTGCTTGGTTTTGACTTCTAGTTTCTGTTTTAAATATTTTCTTTATGAATACCAGGGTTAGATACTTTGAAGAAATCAAACAAACCCCACATTTTTTCGAGGAATGTGTAAGTGTAGAGTAATACCTCAGCCCAGATCGACATCTGCTTTTTCCCGTTCTTGACAGGGCTTTTGGTAGCTACAGTGACTCGTAAGGAAGACAGCTGGCTGAAGTGTTTGTGAGACTCGATGATTGATTTGTGTACAGAGGAGTATTTTGGAGTTCCTTACTGGTTGTATTGAAACTATGAGTTACTACAATTATCTCTAAGCATAAAACTAAGAAATGTTGGACTTGGCTGTGACTTATGAATCAGGCTCTGGAAACTTTATTCACTTTCTTTATCAGACACTGTGTCCAATTCCATAATAACTAGTAAGTTTAACTGGGCCATGTTTATAGGTATTTTTTTGGCTACTTTAAAGTAGGATTTGCAAATGTCAAGCTCAGTAGCAGTAGTGTTCTCACATAAGCAGGTCTGATTAAAAAGGAATGTGGGAGGAAGAAGGTAGAGTGCATATTATCTGAAATGAAAATAGAGATGAGTGTGAAGTTTCTATAGTCATAATCCGTGTTACAGTTGTTTCTGTCATCTCCTTTTTTTCATACTTCCTGCTCAATTGCACACAGCTTTTGAGTGATTTATTTAGTTAGTTACCGAAGCAGTGTTGCAAATTGTCATACATCAATCAGGTAGTTAAGGTGAAGCTTAAACAATATTGTATTCAGATCAATTCACAGTTGCCTTGCTTTTTCTGTTAGTAAAATATTGTTAAAATTTCTATTGGTATGAAACGTTCTTACCCATTTTTACTGATTTTTACAGTTTTAATGATGTTATAGATGTTCTTACATCTGTAGTTATCTATAGGAGTAGGAACATTCCTTGTACAGTTATATGAAATAGTGTAAACTGTGAAATCATCTTAAAAATGGATGGTTTCTTTATCGTCTGGTACATTCCAGTTCCATGACAGAAGCAGGATTAGTGTTGTTTTGGTTTAAAGGTGCAAAGTCACTGTTAAATCCGTGTGTTCCCAGAATCTGTAGTTGAAAGAAAGCATTGAGATGCTAACCTTCAGTTACAGAGTTTATCTGTAACTGAGTTACAGAGTTTATCTATAACTGAGGTAAGAGATATGTAAATTAGAGGATTCTTTGCTTTGCATTGATCAAATCAAAACACAGTACTGGTCTTTGGTTGTGAAATGCACTACGCTTGAGTAGGAAGAGACAACTTTTGCTATTGGATAAGTGTAAGTTAAATAAGTTAATAAAGAAAATAATCTCTCACCCTTGTTTTTCAAAATAAATGTGTATGACTGATTTGCTTGTAATTAGGAAATTACATTGTCTTGTAAATATTAGTCCTTCAAGGTAGATGTGTTTTAGAGAACAGTTCTGCTGTGGAGGAATTCTGCTGCCATTGGTTTTGGTGGTTTGGTTTGGTTTTTGAGCGTGTGTAATTCTCGTGCACAAAGCAAAAGATTTTTCTCATGGTGATGCCTAAGCTATTAAAATAAGATGATTGTGCATCTGCGTTACTGTATTTTTCAGTAAATACAGCAGTGCCTTCAAGACCTCTCATGTCCCATTGGGTAAAATTATTTAAAACACTGGAAAGAAATATAATTTCAAAGGAAATTAAGAATTTGCAATTAAGAATGTAGCAATGTGAAGCTGTCTCTTGCAGCCTGTAAGGAGTTTTCACAACAGTCTTGTGTTTACTAATAAACTGCTGTTTTTCATGGAACTTTATACTGAAATATTGGGAAGGTGGTGGTTTTATCTACTGTCTTGCTTGTTTTCGTGATAAAAAGTTGATGTGTAGTGACATTTGTTTCCTGCGACTTCCTGCCTTTAAGGAGTTTTTTGACCTAGATAAAGCAGTCAGAGGGGAGGAACTGTATTTATTTTGCAGCTATTCCACAATGGATGGCATAGAAAATAAATGCGATATTCTTCAGTTAAGGTTTCATCACTGCTGTTTATCACTGAGGGGTGCTGAAGCTTCAGTAAGCTGCTTGATGAAGAGCTAGCAAAAAATCTTTGTAATACATCATTTTTATAGGGCTAAAGATGGTCTACACATGATTGGCATCTTTGTTTTTTCCCAGTTGTTTGTGTGGTTCTGCTGCAGCTACTGCATGTGCTTCTGTGCTGTTCTGTCATTAGTACTGTGAATCACAAACTTTTACAAAGCATCATCTTCGGGTATGCTCTACAGTTGAGTATTTGTTGGGGTAACATTTTCAATATACACAAATGCAGAATGTCTTAATGAATATTTATACGAACCTTTTTGTTTATCCCTGTGCACCAAATACGATGAAAAACACGAGCAGACTGACAAACAGTTATGTCTGTGCTAAACTAAACAATCCTGTTGACTTCAGCAAGACAGCTCATGTGGATAAAGATGTGTACAGAATTGAGCATTTGTACAGTCAGAGCTGTAAAGTAAAGAAGCCAGAGACACATCATTATTGTAGCTTTTTGAAGCATAACAAAATTAGTATAAAATTGACTGGAATTAATTTTAATTTAGTGTTAATTTAAGGTTTTACATTAAGAATTATGGAAGGGACCTCCAGTTAAACTCTTGCTGAAAGCAGAAATTATTTCAGCATTAGATTGGACTGCTCAGCACCTTGTCGATTTGAATGCTGAGTATCTCCAGTGATGGAGTTAACTGTAACTAGAAAATGCTTCATGTAACTACAACCCCGTATTAAAAAAAATACTGTCTGTATTTCAAATAGCAGAATTTTGGGAATGCACAGGCTGGTTAGCATCATGTGAACCTTGGTGCTAAATCATGAAGAAAATACTTGATTACTGCTTGATAGCGTCGTTGGTTATCTGAAGTGAATGCAATTGCTGATAATTACAGATGGTATAAGTGTTGGTAAATATTGTCCCCACAGATATTCAGGACAAAAAAAATGTACTCTGTCCATCCATTTGTAAAAAAAACCCAACAAACAAAACCAAACATCTCAAGAGGTATTCAGGCCAGATCTATAGGGTAGGAAACTTTTCTGAAATGTAGTAGTCCAGTGCATTTGAGAGGCGTAGCAATCATGGAATAGTGTGGGTTGGGAGGGAGCTTTCAAGCTCATCCAGTCCAACCCCCTTGCAGTGAGCGGGAACATCTGCAACTAGAGCAGGTTGCTCAGAGCCCCATCCAACCTCACCTGGAATGGTTCCAGGGATAGGGCATCAGCCACCTCTCTGGGCAACCTGGGCCAGGGGCTCACCACCCTCAGTGTAAAACATTTCTTCCTTCTCCAGTCTAAATCTCCCTCTTTTAGTTTAAACCCATCACCGCTTGTCCTGTCACAACAGGCTCTGCTAAAAAGTCTGTCCCCGTATTTCTGACAGGCTCCTTTAAGTACCGAAAAGCTGCAAGCAGGTTTCCCTGCAGCCTTCTCTTCTCCAGGATGAAGAAGCCCAACTTTCTCAGCCTCGCCTCCCAGCAGAGGGGTTCCAGCCCCTCCTGTGCTGAGGACTCCAGAGCTGGACCCAGCACTGCAGGGGGACTCTCACCAGAGCAGAGCAGAGGAGCGGAATCCCTTCCCTTGTCCTGCTGTCCATGCTGGATTTGACTTGGCCAAGGATGCCAGTGCCCTTTCTGGGCTGCGGGTGCACGTTGTTGGCTTATGTCCAGCTTTACTTCCACTAGCACCCTCAAGTCCCTTTCTGCAGGGCTGCTCTCCATCCTCTCATCCCCCAGCCTGTATGGATACCAGGAATTGCCTGAACCCCGGCGCAGAGAAATCAGGAGATGCCTCTATTGAGTTGAAGTGTCAAAGCAGAGCGATGTGATGACTGTGGAAATAGGAACACTGAGAAGTGCTGAAACTTCACGTGGTTCTGGAATCAAAATTTGCGTTAGAGAGTCTTGCATATCTGCAAGGGTTTAAGGGGATTATTGCTAACAAGAATTGAAGGCTGGAGGAAATCCTAAATAGTGAGGGACTTAAGGAGTTCAACATGTTTGCCTTACCAAAAAGGATGCAAGATGGTTGGGCTGGTTTATATCTCCATTCTGTGGGGATGAATGGAGTATTGAGAGGCTTGCTCATGGGTCATGCACAGGTATAAAAACCCAGAGGCTGTAAAGGCAATTCTCCAGGTTTGAACTAATAGCGTGTTTTTAGCAGTGTTGGAACAGCTTACTGAGAAGAATGGTGATATTTCTATTTAGCCATCTTCTGCTGATCGAAAATAGAGACCTTTTTGGAAAAAGTGCTTTAAACAACGCTGAAAAAAGCCAACAAATCCTTGCTCTAGTCAGACCTGGTGATTAAGTGCAGTATGGGTATGGACGAATACCATGGCTTAGGGCTAGAAGATGTACAAGGAGGTGAGTGTTCTTAGCTGTTCAGCCTTTACTTCCTCTGAAAGTCCTTTTTTAATAATCTCCCATTGTGTTACAGCAGAGACTTTTATTACGTGTTTTAACATGGAGTCAGTATTTGGCTTGGGTTTTAATTAAAATTTCTTCTTAAGCATTGAACATCTAGTTGGGCATTTGTTTATTTACACTTCCCAGCAGTGTTCTTGCATGCAAATGATTTTGATGCTTTTATTCATTGTCATCTTAGTCTTCATGTTGGAGTACACTGTAAAGTTGCAGAGATCATTTTTGTATAATATACTGTGATTATTTGAAAATGCTCCTTCTTCAAATATTCACAGATATAACTCATGAAGTATAATCCTTTTAGTTCTCATGTTGAGGAGTCAGGTTAGCATGTAATAGAAAAAGTATTTTGTCCTGAAATTAAATTCAGGTTTTTTAAATCACTTAAAACTAATGAAGATGAATGTGTGGGTTTGATTCTGAAATGACACAGATGAACCAATGTGTTGATAGAAGTTGCTTTTAAATTCTGTTTTTTTACTGACAAGTTGCGTTACGGGAGCAGATAATTTGCTTACTCCTTCTTTTTTTTTTTTTTTCCTTTCTTCCTTTTTTTTTTTTTTTTTTTTTCCTGTCACAGCTTGGAAAAAATAGTTCAACTTCCACTGAAACATCCATGTCCTCAAAAGAGTGTACCTGAAATGTTAGTGTCTTAGAACAATGTAGAGTCCTTTCTTTCACTACATGTAAGGTAGAAGTCTGATTTATTTATGAAGATACAAACACGTGATTATTGGGGGTGGTGGTGTGTGTTGGCTTTGATTGTTTTATGTTTTTTATTATACTGAAAATATGTGAAAAATTCAATTTCTCACTTTGTATTATCCTGTGGATGTATATGGGGTGTCCTAGGCAGGATCTGATTTGAGCAGAGAAGGCATATACATACAGTTTATATACTTTAGTAAGTGGATGGGCTTGTTGGTTACAATATCCATGTAGAAAACACATCAGAAAAATAGTCGGACAGTATAAATGATGGAAGCTGAATCTTAAAAGAATTTCCCCCCTTAGGTGTCTTTTGGTCTCTCTAGCTAGGGGAAGAAGGCCTGTGCAGCAGTGAGGGGGGACAGAGACTTAAATAGGATGAGAAAGAGAAGGGTGAACGTACTCATGCAAAATTCTGTGTGGGGATAAGTTCAAATGTGAACCGGAACAAGCTGATTATTTAAGCAAGCAAAAAACCATAAGAATAATTGTAAAGAGGATGATTTTAACATCAAACAGATCAGAAAAACAAAAGAGGAGAGTTCAGTTACTGCATGGGAAAGATGACGACGTCGGCCAATGTGTTTTGCTTTAGGATATGGACAGGATATTATTAGTGGTGGCTGTAGCTGTTACGTTAGGAGAAGTTATGCCGGGAGGCTTGAAAAAAGGTTGGAAAAAGTTGAAGATCATCTCAGGTTTAAGAGCTGAGACTGAGCAGTAATACAGTTGTTACCCTTGTGGAATGTAAGGAGGCTCTGACTTTGATACTTAATTTGGGAAATGTGATTCAGAAGAATCTGGGATCTCACTTTTGAGGAACACAGGCTGTGCTTTCCTGAGCATCTGAGCTGATCTAGTGTTTCACTGCTGCTGAAATGGAGCCTGGGAGCGGACGGGCTTGTTTTCTGCAGTGCTCCCAACTGCAGGTTGTGCTGGCCTTGAAGCTCATCAGATGTTCTGTAAGCTGCTGATGTCTGCTTGTTTTGCTATTTTTGGGTGGTTTTCTGTTGCATTGAAGTCTGGCAAGCAGTGGAGCTGGTGTGAAGTACCCGGTGGGCCCGCACAGGCTCTCAGCTACAGTCAGCTTGCTGTGCCTTGTGCAACCATACATTAAGGAATGGCAGCTGTAAGGGCCATTATGCTCTCTGGAATAAACACGGAAAGGAAAAGAAAAATAGAAAACTGGAAGAGAAGATAAAAAATAATTTCATGCATTAAAAAAGCATTTGCAGTGTAATATACAAATGTTTAAATCCTAAAAATTCTGGAGACAGTATGCTTTTTGATAAAGGTGTATGCTAAGCATAAAAAGAACAGTAAGAAGGTGAATTGAAGTAGTCTGGGTGCTGAGATGACTCAGTTGTCATACCTTTGGCTAATATGTGCTTTCTGACCCTTTAAAACATCTCTGTTTGCTTATTTTTTAATCTGTGTAACTATGAATGTATAAAGAAAAGCAATGGAGAAAAAGGGATGCAAGTTCCTTGGTCATGGGTATGCTCTTTCATAGCAGAGGACAGAATTAATGTATGGTTTTCATTCCAAACGCTAAATCATTGTATCTCCTGCCTATGGGTAGACTTTTCTCCATAGGTGATTAGTCCAGTTGGTGGTTTAAGTGCATTGTAGACTAGGGAAGTCACAGTCTCTGGGGAGAATGGATATAGTGGAGGTAGATGGCCCTTTTGAAAAGTTTTGTGTTGTTTTTGTTTGTAGTCCTGTTGTGTCATCCCCCATCCCACCCCTTTCAAAAGCTCTTTATCTCAGAAAGCAGACTTCTCTACCTCTGAGACAGGTGACTGACTATAGAGTTTGTGCAGCATTCTACCATCTGCCTGAAAGAAATAAATATTTTGAAGAAAATGTTAAAAACCTTTCTCTTTTTTACACGTCCTTTATTGCAGTGGGTGCATATATCCATAGCTTCCCCCCCCCCCCCCCCCCCCCCCAGAAAACGTGTATCTGCTGAAGGTGACTATGTAGGTAGATCAGATTTGGATTTTCTGTGTTGTGTTTTGGGGGTCTCTGCTTGATAGGATGCAGAAACATCTCGAAAAGAGAAAAGTTCTCATTTGAGAGAGAGCTTTTACTTTCCCTTCTTTATGCAGGATAGTAAGACCATGTTGCCATTTAAGGCAAGAGTGTTAGTAGTCAATACATAAGTTTAGTAGATCCAGCCTTCCACAACTACTTGGGTAGCAGGCTTGCAAGTAGCTGTGCCTTTGCTCCTTGTTCTGATATAACAGACTTCCTGCTCACTCTGAAACTTCCTTCAGAGGGGATGAAGTGAAGTATTTTTTAAAGAAAACCAATCATTTGGCAGAGGTGCAGATTCTAACAAAAGGTGTCCTTCATTTCCAGTACAGTGTTCAGTGGACTTTGATGCTGAAAAAAGTTAGCAGGAGTGAATTACATAAAATACCATCAATCCGAATCCTGTTTATAACTTCCACAGATGTAAGCATGAAATAATGAACTGAGCAAAGATGAGTTAAAGGAAGCAAGTTGCTTCCTTTCCTTACATGTGTGAATGTTCTGGGTGTGGCTGGGTTAGGTTCAGATAAGTTTTCTACTAGGTGTTCTGCCTGATGGGCTGATACAGGCATCAGTTGCTATGCTTGCTTTGGGGTAACCAGCTGAAGCACTTTTCTGTGTGTGTGTGCGTGCAGAGATCTGACCCAGTGTGTTCTTTACTGGGTAGAGCAGGTTTGGTGGCTTTAGTCCTTTCTGCCTTTTCCTATTAGTAAATGTATTCTCTTTTTAGTAGCATTAGAGGCTGCAAACCAAAGGATAAACTGTACACTGTTCAAATGATGTGAAAATTGAAGAGTGTGCAATCTATTATTAAATAACTTTATTAAAATGACTAGATTGGGTAATAAGGTTCTCACAGAATGATGAAATTCATCCTCATGCAGTCCTGCTTCCAGGGGTCCTACCAAGAGTTAGCCTTTTTCCTGGCAGCTTTTCCTGTAGCTCCATCACTGAGTTGAAGAATAAATGCAGTAGTTCAAGGTGTTAACCTCTGCTCTGAAGGTGGCTTCTGAAATGAACGTGGAACCGAATTCTGAGTTTAGGCTGGGCTCTACAGTTTGTGGTTGATTGTAATATTATTCATTCAGCTTTCTAGGTATTGATAATCGCTACAAGCGTTTTGGACCTGGAAACCACAGTGTGAATGTCAGTTGAAATGTTAAGATGACAGGCAGATACAGCAATACAGGAAAGAGATGCAGTAGGTAAAAACCACAGTAGAACTTCAGTTGTTTGTTTATCCTCTTGAATTGAAATTCAAGCCTTTGTTATTAAAACCTTTTCCTGGTATTGGTCTGTCCCTAAAGCTGAGAAATGCAACTGGTCTGTATTATCAGCAAATTCCAGAACCGTTTAACAGTGCTCAAATGCCTTGTGAACCCTGGCAAGACAAAATAACCTTGTGCAGTGAATGGTACAAAGCTGTACCCTTTCTTGCCGGTTTCATTACTTAGTTCTTGGCTAGCTGCATCACTTCTCTTTTTTTTCTGAAGGACTTCTGGCCTCTGAGGACTGCTGCTGTTCAAGCAGAATCTCATAGTGACTTCAGAAGTTCTTGGGAGCTGATTGAATTGTACAAGTTCTTGTGAGTGATGAAGCAGAGGAATGAGGTGAGATGGAGGTAACAGTGAGCAGCAAGCTGATAATAGAACAGGGTTTTCTGGAAATATTTCATTTTTAGTTGTTGTCTTTGCTGAAATATCCAATCCTATGAATGTTCAGAATTTCTGTAACAAGACTTACTTCATTATAACTGGGATACTTCCAGTATTCTGTTAGAACTTGAAAAAGAGCTCATTTTCTCAGCTGTTTTCTGTTTTGGAGCTTTTTCTATGGGCTGAGGTGCTGTTTTTACATACGGTAGTTTTTCCTGAACTGCCTCATAGGATATAGGGAATATTAAATGTTTCAGATTAAAAAAAAATAGCACTATTAAAGGTTAAAGAAATTTGCTTGAAGATGAAATGGTAAACCTCATTCACAACTGGGGCAAGAATTCAGATCCTTCCACCTGTCTCTGTTTCAAAGATGCGAGTTAAATTCTGAAAGCAATTTGTGATCAAGATTTTAATTTTCCTTGCTGAATTTTGGCCTGTTGTGAATAGCTTTTACTGTCTGCTGCAGTGCAAGCAGCCAGAGCAGTCATCTGCAAGCGCACCCTAGTACACAAATGTTTACTTTTCTGTCAGTAGTGAAATAACCCTGCCTGTTCTGTGGTGTGGTTATTCTGAGGTTGGAAGATTGTTGAGCCTGGAAGAGATCGCTAACCCCAGCTTGCTACTTAGCTATAAATAAGTTTGGTCTGCTGTGGGCTAGTAAGTACCAAAGATTCTTACGTGAGGTTGTTCACTATTATCTAAGGTTATCAGGAAAAGGGGTGTTTTTAAGCCTCGAAAGAAAAGAAGCATGTAAACCATGCAAAAATAATTAAATAAAAGAATAAAAGAAGTGTGTGAATGTAAATAGTGCAGCCCTCTGTCAGAAGGATAAAATAAAATGGTATAAAAGTTTTAAGTTTAGGTTAGTCTTTCAAAGTTATTTTGGCTCAGAAGTAGCTGAAGGAAGCATTACTCATTTTTGTGTATGTGTGTCCTTTGTGGTAGCTGGAATGTAGCTGAGAAGTGTGCCATAAATTAATTGAACTTCATCTGAAAAGCTTAAAAGCGTGGTTACATGGAATACAAAATAACCATAATGTAAGAGCGTGTGGAAAAATAACAGGACAGTGGATGGGGAGAGGAGACGGGGGTGTTTCTGAGGAGGTGAATTTGGTAGTTTAATCATAAATGCTGATTGTAAAAATTAGGCTTTTCTACAGGTTTTGAAATGAAGAAGAAAACTGCAGTTGTGGAAGTGAAGGTGGGAGATGGCACTGTAAAAATGCATTGCCCAAGTTTATTTTTTGTTGGGGGAGACTTGAGCGGGCAGGATGTGTTTTTTGAATATTTTCATAATACTGTGATTCCATTCTTGTGCTGAAATGTGTTTACATGCCTTATCTCCACGGTAAACTATTGTGGCTGCAACTGCTGCTTTTTGCAGCAGCATTTGATATTAGGAGGATTGGGTGGTTTTCTTGTTCTTCTAATTAAATTTTGGATCTTGAAGGTCTGAGTGGTTTAGGGTTAATTGCTTTTGGATAAATATAGGTAAGTACCAGGGGGGTTGGGTGCCTGTTGCAGTGACATTGCATTTCAACTTGGAGATCCGTGGGCTCTGGTGAAGGAAGTGTTGGTTACAGGATGTGTTACACTAATGCCATTTTGTCCTACTTAGGACTGTTTTGTCTTTGTGGTATCTGCTTGTTCAAACTTTCCCTAAGAGGTTTAAAGAGAATATATATGACAGCCCTGTGTTTTTACAGGGACGTTCTGTGGTAAATAAATTGCTGACTGAGAACATACTGCCAGTGTTTCATACAGAGAGAGCAAGAAGTTGGGCTGATAAAGTTCTTCACTGAGCGAAGGAGACTTTTATTTTTAAATGCTCAAGGTCCCGAGATACTTGTATTGTGATGGTTCACACCATCTTTAAGTCATTAGAATAACCCTCTTAAAGATGTTCTAAATGGAGACAGGATTTGACTTGTGCAGGTAATGATTTAATACAAAAATACAAAGGAAAGAGAAATCACTCTAGGGGATTTAGAATTAAAATACTACAGGATGGATGTTTAAAAGGAAATAAATAGATCTAATAGTCACTGGTTTGAATGCAGATATGGTCAGAAGTTAGCATGCACTACTGAGGTGATGATCCTTTCTCAGATGATCTGTGTCAGCACTAGGAGCAACTTTCTTGATCCAGCTTTCACAGAAATGAAAATGACGGCAGAGCGGGGAGGCAGAGCTGGCTGTTACAGAAAGCAGGTATTGGAATTGCACCTTTGAACTGCAGCTGAATTTGTATTCTTAAGTTTTGGAGACTTGAAACTACACTGTTGTGTTTTGTTGTCATCTGAGCAAGAGGCTGCTTCATGTTGTATATTGTGATGTTTGAGACTGTGAACACGTAGAGAAGTTGCGCAAAACTTCAAAGAATGTTGCTGTTCTGAAGTTTAAATGCATGCACGTCTGATCTGTAGCATGGATCCGAGCTGAAGGTTACCTCTAAGAATCACAGATAATACAGCAGTTATTTTATATAGTCTTACATAAACTGAGTATACTGGTTTAGAAGTTGCTTCACACTACCACTGGGTATGTTTAATTTAAGCTCTTTAAAGGAGTTAGTGCTGAGCAAAGCATTGTTTGGAGTAGGGAGAAATAACCTGCAAGACCAAATTAGCATGTACTCCTTTTGAGTGGCGTGTGTTTCATCAGGGCTGCCCAGATCATGCTGTCCCTGAAGGCAGCAGGCTTCAAATGGAAATGTTCAAGCAATTACAACATGGAACATGCTGGTGAATGGTGCCAGTAACATACGCTGAACATATGACCAGCACATGCCCCCTCTTCAGCGGAGGCCATGAATTATTTAGTTTGTGTTCCAAGCTGTTTATTTTTGAGAGGTTTTTTTCCCCTCTGTCAGTGTCAAGCACTGAGCCTTTTGTTTCTTTTCTTTTCTTCCCCCCCCCCCCCCCCCCCTTCTACTGTTGCCATTGATTCTGTATTTCTAAAATTTTCTACTGTGTTTACCCCACCCCCAGTCTCCCTGTTTTGTGCTCGTTCTTTTCAGGATGTGGTCCTTAGTATCTCATGTGGTAGAGTCATGGGAACTGTGGAGACCACTTTTACTGCTCATTAGGTCATTTTCTCTCTCACTAGGTCATTCAACTTGAAATTGAGAGATAAAATGACCTTATACATAATCTTTTGGGACTTCGTCTATATTCATTAGCTAGCTGTGATACCTCTTCTTTGTGTAAATTTTTTATTATTCTATTTAACATCTGTGAAATGGCAGGATTTTTTTCTCTCATCCCTTGTCATATTCAGTTAGATAAATGGTGTTAAACGTATACTCCATAGACCTGTTCTGATCTTGAAAACCATTTTTGATCACATCTCAAGTTCACAGGCTGCTTATGACTCTTCAGTTGCAGCGACTTTGTGCTGTGGATTTGGTATAAAATGTCTGAGTGAGCACTGACCCACACTGACAGTCTGGGAAGTCCTGGGGAGCAAACGGTAAATAAAACTTTAATGCACATACAAGTATATTGCATCTTTGCAGTGCATTTTATAACATTTTAGGATGTATTACCTCTCTGCTGGGGTCAGATTTAGCACAAAATTAATTTGACTTGATGAGCTTATCAGAATGCATCTTCTCATAATTGTGTGTGCTATAGGTAACACATTTACCATTGCATACTTCTCTATATAGATTATTCTCTTAAATTCAGTTTTCTTCTGAGTGTATTGAGTTAAAGCATACACTGATAGCGAAGGCTTTAGCTTCTCATATTGAGTATGTTGGTAAAGTACTTTTCAAGCACTCACAGCAATTGGAAGTATCTTTCTCAGTGTTCCTGTTTTTAAAAGGGAAATTTTTAATTAATTTTTTTTAATCTTCGCATTAGATTTCTACAGTAGCACAGTTTTATTACAACATGAACAGCACTTTCATCTCATTGTTTTAAGCATGTTTGTATATAAAATATAGGCTGTGAAGATAAACTGTAACTGACCCTTTGGTTTCAAGGTTAGTTAAAACAAGTTAATAGGGAGTTGGAGCTGAAAGAGCCGTGCTGTTCTGTCCTATGTGTTAGCTCTGGTGTTCACGTTGTGTGCTCAAGTCAGATGAGCTTTTTGGTAGGCCTGAAAAACAATCCCTTGAAAGAGAAGGAGAGAGGCAGGCTCAGGATTAGCTTTCTGTCAAGTCAGAAGTGCAGTTTTTTCCACTGACAGATAAGAAGAAATTAGAAAGATTGGTAAAGTGTCTTCACAGTATCATACGTAACAGTTCTAGAAGCATTTGAGCTCATGTAAAGGTTCTCTGCTCTGGAAAGGTCTTGGTCATTCTAATTCCTGATCCTGGCTCCATTGGTCTGGCCGCCCCCTTGCCCTGTCTGGCACTCCTAGGTCCCTTGTTGCATCTCTCACTAGCCTCAGAGAACACTATTCTCTTAATCACCTGGTTTTGCTAGGTTAGTCAGTGCTGCATTGCTCAGTTGAATCAGCTCCCTGAGGGGGCCTGATGAGTTCAACACCCAGCAAACAAGTCCCAGCCCTCCTACTCCATGGGCAGAAAAGCTACATATATAATGTTTCTGGACACTGTTGCTGTGAGGAGAGTAAGTTCAGAGTCAAAGATGCTATCCACATACAGAAGAAGAAGAAGAAACCCCAAAGAAAGTAAAAGGTGACCACCGTGGACAATGAAGTTGGACTGGAAAAGCAACAAAACCATGCCTGTACTATTTTTAGTAGTTTCCAAGATGTTCATATGATTGATGGTCCTCATTTTGCAGAAATACCTTCAAACACAGCTACTTGATAACTGGTTTCAGGTAGTCTCTGCTGAGCTCTGTGTTTTGTTTGGGGGTTTCATACCGCGTTTCAAGATTTCTGCGGCAGGCGATGGTGTCCTGTCTCATTGCCTGCACAGTGCTTACGGAAAAGTCACTTATTCTTCTGACACTTTTCTATAAACTGACTTTTTTTTTCCCTCCTCTCAGGAGAGAGAGCAAAACTGATTGTAAGATATAATTCTGCAACTGAACTAATTAGTGCTCTTAAGGTCTTCCTGATGTGATTCTCGGCGATGATTAAAGGAGCTGTAGTTTAAAAATAGCCAAAACCCATGACAAACAAACGTGTGCATTAAAGTTTAATGAAGAACTTGTAATATGGGTGGGGGGAATCTCGGTTGGTTTGTTTGTTTTGGGTGGGGGAAGTATGTTAAACAGTTTCATACAGATTGTGTCTGTTATCTTAGTTTTTAGATTTTCTGACTTAAAGCTTGTGTGTTATACTTTATATACTGGAAAAGTACATATTATTAGAATACAGGATAAGGCCATGGTCACGGCCTCCAGACTTCTTAAAATGTCTCTTAGATCTTCATATTTTAATCTATCTTCTCTTCTCCATTTTTGCTTTGATTATTATTATATTTTTAATAGAATTTAAACCCAGAAATACTAGTCTTTTACTGTTCCACATGGGTGTTTCTAAGATAATAAAATAAATTTATGTATGACTTATAAATGAGGGAAATGAGCTCCAAATATGTAGTAGTATTTGTTGCTACTTCTCTATTTATGATAACTTTAACTCAGAGGCCACCTTATCCACCTTGGATGTTGTGGTAAATGCCACATTTTTGTTAAATAGAATATATTAAAACCAAAAGTGTTCTCAGGATAAAAGTTTCTTCCGTCATTATTGAAGGAAGTATAGTATAATTCCATACGCATGTGTGGAAATTAGGAGACACTTTCTGTATCCAGGCATTAACACTTCATTTCAACATAATACATATTTCTGAAAATCAGAATCTTTCAAATATTGGTTGATTTTCAAGCCTAAGTTGAAACATGTTAATTTAAGTCCTGTGAAAATTAGTGTTTGCAGTTCTTTTTTTTATGCAGAAGCGTACGCATGGAACTCATTTGCATCGTTTCAGCTTTGCTTTACAAGTGAGTTCTACAGTGGAATTGTGAAGAAATCACACGACTGATGAAATTAAGTTCCTGAGTATGCAAACCGATGTTCCCATTTCACTACAGAAATTCATGATTCCATAGCAATCAATATTTGTGCATGACAGATGTTCAATAGCAACAGCAAATGGTCTTCTGATCCAAGGAAGGTCCAGCAGATAGCTGTGTGGGGAAGGTGTGGAATTTTTAATGGATAATTCCGAGGATTTTTTTACCTGACAGTTTTGACAGCCCAGTTCAAGGAAGAATGATGCCTAGTTAATAAGCTGGGGAAGCCTGACTTGAACAAATGTCCCTGCTTTTTCAGGGGGGTTAAAGAAAGACATTGCTTTTTGTAAATGTATGTATGTGTTTGGGAAAGTTTTGCAAATTTCTGTGCATTGAGGAAGTTTAATTGTTTGAGCAGTTGTACAGATACACATAGGAACATTCTGCTCAAGAACCTCTTTGGAGTTAATTGCAGCTTGCTTTTTTCTTTTGGCATTTCAGATCACTTAAAAACTGTATCAGTTTGGATGCAGAAGAGGAAGAGAAGATTTGTCTCAACATTGATTTCTGTTGTAGAAGTCTATTTGATACTGTGTCCATTACTACCTACAAAGTTTGTCTCTAGCGTCTCTCGGAGAAGGACCAGAGTTTAAAGCAGGGTGATGTGTAGTGCAATAGTGCATTATGCACTGAGGCTGCTTTTTTCCAACTTGATGTTCTGCTTTTAGAAAATTTAATGGTCTAGAAAAGCTAAGTCACAGAATGCTAATAAAAAAGGTCTGGAATTTGAAGCTAAACCAGAAGAAACAGCTCTCAAGACATGGTTGTTTTAGTATCAGAAAACCTCAGAACGGGTTTGATTTACACAAGAGAATACCGAGGAGTTGTATGGGATTGATCCAGTCACTGTGAACTCTGCAGCCCATCTGTAGGAATGCAGTTAAAGTAAAAGCAAGTTGAGTAGTGAACAGCAGTGCTTTTTATTTAAATAGGACAAGAAATAAAAAACAAAGTCAAGATAGTACTTGCTACATACTTCCCTTTCCAAAACAGTTTGGTTATTCCAAAAAATACCAGTACTTTTTTTTTTGGCCTAAGTGAAGGCTTTTGAAGTGTCATTACAGTGGTATGGGGCAGTGTAGGAGTATGATTAATTAAAAATAGCAGATATAACATACGTAAACAAAATTAAAGCCATTCCTTCAATATTGCAAGCAGGTACTTTGTTTTTCAGCACCTGCAGCTGCGTGTTGCTGGGGCATTTTGCTGGTTGCTCTGCACTGGTACCACTAACAGACATGACTAACAGTTGTAGTAGCTTGACAACTATTCTTACCTGGAATGAGGCTCTCATGTTTTCTAAAGGGAGCAAATAGAGTTCTTTTTCCCCAGATAATTTTCAATATTTAGGATATAAATTTTAGCTTTTTTTGACTCTATTTTTGTTTTAATTACTTGAAATACTGTTGTAATTTTTTCGGTTTGATAATGGAAACGAAAAAAAATTCTTTCTTGTCATAGATACACAGGACACGAGGATTGTATAGCCTCACATCTTCAGATTCTTCAGTATTTAACTGTATAGATTTTAATTGGAATGTATGCATTTAATGTACACTTTTCATGATGCAGTAGTAAAGGACTTCTGAAATGAAAATTCCTTCCACTCTGTTTGGGAGGACACGATACATTGCTGAAGATATATGTGCATGTTTTACTTTCTGCCATGCAGGCTTCACAGACACTACCTTTTTGTTCCTTAAACAGCTACTCCTGTGCAACAAACTTAGATGGAAATACTTCAGTCTTGTTTAATTAAATAATCACCCTTTTACTGATGATGTGTGTTTCACCTGGTATTCTGCCTCTTCAAGTGATTGTAGGAGAAGGAAGACTTAAGGGATGATCCAGTGGTTTAAACAAAGATTGGGTGTTGGGGAAAAATATGTTCTGTTCCCAGCTCTGTTGCACGCTTGCCAAAATGACTTGGCCAAGTCACAAATCTGTTTAATCTGTTTTTAAAAATGGGGATAATACTTCATGGGTGGAGGCAGGGGGGATGATGAAATTTCGGTGCTCTTTTCTAGCACTCTTTATCAAGAGCTGTGCCTTGCCTTTCAGAATTGCTTTCCTGGGTTTTGAAGTGGCTTACTTTGTCTGCAGTACAGACACCCCAGTTCTCTTCCTTTCTGACTTACCTCCTCTCTGCCCATTTTTGACCTGTTGTTTCTGTTTTTGCCAGTGCTCCAGGCTTTCTTATATACATTGTTCCTGGGTAAATTTTGCTATCCCTAAACTTTGGTGTGCCTGGGCGCGGAAAGATCTCTGGATCTAATGTGGTATGCTGAGGTGTGTTCAATACTTTAGGGTTTTCTAACGAAAGATGTTACAGAAATGCAGAGCAGTGTGTTTATTCAACTGCAGTTGAGACTTTGAAAGTATTATATAAGGGAACAAAAATGCCTTGCTTATTTACTAATACGTGATACATAATTCCCATGACTCTGACAAATTTTATTCCTAGTTTAATTTCTACTACATATCCATCTTTAGTGTGGTAGAAGTTTAGTGAGGAATGCTTGACTGAAGTGGTCATAACCATTCTGTTAAGTGTCTGCAGTCAGAATAGTGACTTTCTTGGGTCAAGCTAGAAGGTTAACCAAAGTGTTCTGTTGAAAAGCACTGAATATACTCTCATGTTTACAAATGGAGTTCTGCACTTCCTTTTATGACTAGTAACTTCTGGAAGCTTATTTTTCTCTATTATTTCAGATTTCATCCTTTCAAAGCGAATGGCTTAGAACAGTTGCATAATGGTTTTTATACGTATTAAGTACAATACAGCTTTTAAATTAAGGTATCATGATGGATTCACTGCCATTTTGAAGAGATGTTAGACTGTGAGATGTCTTAAACTTACTAAAACATCATCAAACTTCTACATTTCAACTAGAAGCGTTTTCTGCTGGGTTAGTAAAGTAGCTGGAGTTACCAGTGGCCCCTGGTAGCAGCTAGGCAGAGTAATGGTGTTGCTGGTAACAGAACTGGTGCAAGAGGCAGCAAAGAGCCTGCCTCATTTGGCAGTGCTGAGCTGTTACATCACTGTATCCCATGAAACCACCCCCAAGGTCAAGCTTTTATTGCTAAGAGCTTGGTTGGTACCTGTGCTTCAGGAATCTTGGCTTATATTTTTCATTATGTTACTAAACGTTGTTTGGAGTGGCCTTCATTTTGCTTAATACCGGTTGTGTGTGTATGAGTGTCTGTGCCTCGTCTCTCTTTAAATTCAGTGAAAACAACGCATCCCTAGCCCTGATTTCTCCAAACCAGATTAGGCTTTTCCCTTCTGTGGGATGTACACTGTTAAGTGCCTGTTAATTTTCACTTCCTATAAAGACAGATGACTAACACAGGTATAGGATTATCATAGAATGGTTTGGGTTGGAAGGGTCCTTTTAAAGGTCAGCTAGTCCAACCCCACTTTAGAGGAACGTGTGCTTGGAGAAACGAATCCCATGCTTCATGTTTGCGTGTCTTTCCTTCTCGATACTGTTCTTCCTTTGTCAGTACAATGACAGTGGTTAATACATATTCTGATGAAGTCTTTTTATTTAGTCTATTTTTTTATTTCCTGGACAGATTTCCACTTGCATGACTGTCTGACTTGTTAAATCATGTCTGTTGTTTTTATTCATTTTTATCCTTCTGCGCTTTCCTGCTGCCCCTCACAACAGCCCACGATTTGAGAACTTGGCATGATCTTAGAAGAATAGCTCAGGAGGAGTGCTTCTTGAGGAATATTTTCCAATAACAACGTGTTTGTGTAGATTAAATAGTTTCTTTGCTTTGCGGCCTTTCATACTCTTCGGAGACTTGATAGGTTGTTGTGTGCCCACACAAGTGATTAAGGAAAGTGAGTTTATGTAATGCTGTGGAGCAGTCCAAGTATAGAAAATCTCTGCAGGGTCTGCACCTTCACTAGAAAAGTTTTAGGAATTTGCAAATAGAAGAAAAATTGAAAGGTGGTTTGAACAAACATTATAGAGAATACAGTTGGTTCAAAAATAAATCTCAGAATATAAAATCTTGGTTTCTGTTGAGATGCCCAGCCCAGCAGTATCACCAAAGTGAAGCAAGTATGGAATGGCCCTCGACCATCCTTAGGTAGGCAATTGTGAAGTTTAATTAATTCCTATAGCTTTTCGAGAGGAGTCTGAAAAAAAGTCTGTTCTTTGACCAGACAGGCAGATTTAAGGGGGAAATTAAACACTGCTGTCTACTCAAAATTGGGGTTGGTAGGAAGCAGTTTTTGTCACTCTTCAATGGTCTGAGTTAGTCATGGATTTCTGTGTGAAATAAAGGACTGTTCTGCTCTTGGAAGCAGAGTTCTGTATTGAAAAGCCTGTCTAAAATAAACTTTGCTTCCTTGATTTGGGAATAATCTTTTTTCTGTGCAGCCTTGCCTCTATGGGTAGCTGTTCTTTTGGTAATGATTAGGGAGTTTTGGCATAATTCTGCAGTAGAATGCAGGTCTCTGATGAGGTAATCAATGAAGTCTCCTGTTACTGAAGTAATGTGTGAGTCATAAGTACCTTTTTTATGATTATGCTTACATCAAACACATCCTGACAGCACTTGCTCACTGTACTTCCCCTGACTTTAATTGTAAGGAATAGTAAAATGCCAAGCGCTGTATGTTTGGCTCTAAGCAGTTTTGTTTGGTTTGCCAATGGCCTTTTATTTAGCACTGAATAATGGTACTACAACTTTGGTGTTTCTCTGTGAACTTTTGCATCCCCTTGAGTAGCCCATGACAGAGGGTGAAATGCCAGGCTCTCTAACTAGCCCACTTGGTAAAAAAGGATAGAGAGATACATAGTGGGTTTGATTTGTCTACTTCAGCTCAGCTATGATTGTGAATAGTCAGCTTTATGAAAAGTTTCTGAATGGTATTTAGTGTGATGAAAGTTTGAGCTTGCATATTCGATAGTAGGAAACCACTGTTAAATGCAGTTATCTGGAAGGAAGAAGAAATGGTGATTGATTTTTACTTTCCTGTTGCAAATGTTCTGTTTCTGTTTTCTAAACAGGAAACTATTGTATTATAGACTTACGTGTGCTCTGGTGGGACTCGAAATAGCTCTTTGAAATTTGGCAAAGAGAGAGGCACACAATCTTTTGGACAAATTTTAATTTGGTTTTATAGTTTAGAAAAAAATTTTGAGATAGAGACCGCACAACCTGACTCTGCATACAGCTTTTGTGTACAGAGATGCTAAATACCCGAAAATGCAGTGTTTCCATAGGCGGAGTTTCTTTTGTATTCACAGGCTGGGGAGCCTCAAATTCCAGAGGCATTACATGAGCAGTTTTAATGAATTAGTGTCTGGTTTTCCTGCAGCAGATGTGACAAGCAGCTTTATAAGCTGCTTCCCATCGATCGCTGTTTTCCAGCTCTTTTGTGTCTTTCTTTTGCTGAGAGAAAAGCAACGAAGAGCTTGGTTTCTACAGTAACTGCTGCCTACATTCTTGCCTGCAGGCCAATTTTGCTCTCTGTTCCTGCAGCCTGTGCAGAGCTACTGTATTGAATTTCTGTAGGTTTTGTTTGGGTTTTTTGTTCGTTTGTTGGTGTTTTGGTGTTTTATTTTCTTGTTCTCTTCGTGCCGGTTTAAATATTTTACCCTTTAAGAAAAGTGGAGAATGCAGTGGGAATCTGTAATTTTGAGAGATGTATTTTAAATTAACCACAGCACGTTTCCATGGCTGTAGGATAACCTAAATGTTTTTGCTGATGATCAATACCAGTGTTTGTGTGGTTGGTATATAAAGAAAAAGAAATGCCTCGCTGCTGAAACAAGAACCTTTGAAGAGTTGTATATAGCACTTCCGTTAATGATCGTTTCTGTAGCATCATAATGCAGGGAGGAGGGTGAGATCAGCTTAAGTTGTTAATAGAATCATTCACATTTGCAGCAAAATTTGCTGTAGTTGAACAACTTGAGGGTACATCTTTTTCAGTTTCTACTCTTAAATGCCCTTGGCGAATTTATTGTGAATGTATGGTTAAAATGCATTGTTCCTTACGAAGTTTGCTTTCTCAGTGGGAAGGAAGGCTTGAACACCATTTCAAACGGGAGCATGTGTTCATTACCGTTTGTTTTGCTGCTAGTGCTTCAGGAATGTTCCTGTTGTCATCATCAATATTCTGTTGTCATAGGATCATTTTTTGACACAGACCGGCTTGTTCCAGCTCCTTCTGAAAGCGGGTTAGCACCATTCCTGCGCTGAATACCAACAACTTTACGTACTTCGTACGCGCTCGCTGAAACGGCAGCGGGGAAGTGTGGAACCTAGGTGTCCTAGGGCACAGCCGTTAATTTACAGCTAGATCCCATTTCCAGCCTTTGCTTAGAATTTGGTGCTTTGTTGGCCAACTTGAATTAACATGAGGCTACAGCAATATTTCATCGCTGCTGCTGATGCTGTCTTGGCTTTTGAATCTTGATCTATACACATCTGAGTGGATAGCTGAATCGGTGAGCTTTTTCTTCGGCATGTTTTTTCATACTGCTTTGTGTCACAGTGTAGACAGCGATGGTACACCTGAAAAACCACAGTTAGATACTTGTGAAAAGCCTGCACAGTGCTCAGGACAAAATGTCCAATTGCTGGTTTAAAAATCCGAGTGTGTTTTTTTTGTTCCTTACAGTATTAGAGGTTGAGCTTGCTACACAGCCCTTACGTTTTCTGTTTCTGGAGGACATGCTTTGCAACTATTGATCTTTGGTCAACAGAAATCAATTGCAAAGGATACAGAGAATTAAGGGAAACACTCATGAGGTCATGATTCACTCCCTGGAGGAAAAAGCTGCCACTTCTTAAAGAGCATTTGTTTTTTGGGTAACCTCTAGAAATGTCCTGACTAGTAATGACCAAACATAACTGAATGTAAATTTATGGTAAATTAGCCAAATCAGGACTTAAATCCAGAGAGGAGGAGGAGGTGTCCATCCTAACACAAGATGTGAAGAGGAGGAGGTATCCATCCTAACACAAGGTGTGAGGAGGAGGAGGTGTCCATCCTAACACAAGGTGTGAGGAGGAGGAAGTATCCATCCTAACACAAGGTGTATGTGTACACGTACTTGCAGGAAATGATGCTGTGTTCCTGCTGGGGTAGTTTCTCACATTGCTGCACAGGGTGTGGTCAACTGCAAGCAGAAGAGCATTAAAAACTTCCTTTTTCAAAAGCTAGTAGAGGAGCTGGGCTTTGTTTCTGCAATGTAAATTTTTGAAGTAGTTTTGTTTTACCACCCCCAAGTCAATAGAGAAAAATGGATACTCCTGTTGCCAGCACTGTAGAAGGTTTTACAAATGTAATGTTACAGCTAAAAATTTCTGATAGGAGCACAAGGTTATACCTCATGTAGATGAACAAACACCTGTATAAAAACTTGCCCTTTGAGAACATTCTCAGTGTTGGGACAATAACAAAAAAATTATAATCTGCTAATATTACAAGGTACTGGATCACCCCAATTCAGTGTGTCCGTTATAAAATGTTCTGTACTCTTAGCATCTTCCTTACTGTAAGTAAGTTTTACAGCAGCACTTTAATAGAAAAGATTTTGTAAAACAAATCTCTGAGCAGTTACTCGTGTTTCAAGACTGAAGGAAATGCTACCAAAAAATGTGTTGGGTTTTTGTTTTTCCTACTAACCAGTACTTTACTAGTAATCATTTAGTGCTGGGACTTCTCAGGCAGCTATTTAATATTGTGACTACTTGGATGGATTTATATATCTGCCTTCATTATTAGTTTGGAAACCCAGATTTTTAACTGTTGAGTACTTTGATATTTTCTTGGAATATTGACTCTGCTTTGAAGCAGTTCAGTTCCATTTGTCTTTTTTTAATAAGGTTTGGTTTTGTTGATTCTGTTTAGGGCTGAAGGTCATGATTCTGTTCTGGAAATGGACTGTGGTGTTGACTTCCAGTTCAGTTAAACACAGCTCAAAGTCTTAAATAAATTCTGGAGGTGAATAATTTAGTGTGGTTTCTTGTGGTGTTGAGCAGTCGGAAACCTTTTGGTATAAAATCCAGAAGATAAGGGAGTTAGAAAATGCAATTAATTGTATTTCTTTTGGAAAAGGGTAGGCTGAGGGAAGCAGCCACTTCCTCCTTGGTAGGGGAATTGTTGCTTTTCTCCAAGTTAACAAAAGTGACTTCTTCCACGCATCTCCAAGACATGGAGTCTTCTGACAAAGACTGGAATTACATGTAATTCTGACCTGTCGGAAGGCAGCAAAGGGGGAAAGGGTCTGGGGGTCCTAGTTGATGGGAGTCTGACCATGAACCAGCAATGTGCTCTTGTGGCCAAGAGGGCCAATGCCATCCTGGGGTGTATTAAAAGGAGTGTGGCTAGTAGGTGGAGGGAGGTTCTCCTGCCCCTCTGCTCTGCCCTGGAGTACTGTGTCCAGTTCTGGGTCCCCCCAGTTCAAGAGGGACATAGAATTGCTGGAGAGAGTCCAGCACAGAGCCATAAAGGTGATTAAGGGAGAGGAATATCTCTCTTATGAGGAAAGACTGAGGGAGCTGGGGCTCTTTAGCTTGGAGAAGAGGAGACGGAGGGGTGACCTCATCCATGTTTATAAACATATAAAGGGTGAGTGCCAGGAGGATGGAGCCAGGCTCTTCTTGGTGTTGCCCAATGATAGGACAAGGGGCAATGGGTGGAAGCTGAGGCATAGGAAGTTTCATGCAAACATGAGGAGGAATTGTTTCACTGTGAGGGTGACAGACACTGGAACGGGCTGCCCAGGGGGTGTGGAGTCTCCTTCTCTGGAGATGTTCAAAACCCGCCTGGACACGTTCCTGTGTGATCTGCTCTAGGTGGTCCTGCTCTGGCGGGGGGGTTGGACTAGATGATCTTTCAAGGCCCTTTCCAGCCCCTGACATTCTGTGATTCTGTGTAATTGCACTTCAACTCTTGGAGCTTTTTTAACCTCCATGGTATTTCTGTTTGTTTTTGTAAAGACTCCTCTTTTAAGCCTTGGTTATTTAGAAATCTGTTTAAAAACTATAGCTAGATCTAGTTCAATTTATAATTAATTTCCTAATAATCCATTGTGATGAAATCAATAATAAATGAAGCCTCAAACTGAGAAAAGATTAAATTGTGGTCCTTGCTCTTTCATACTGAAACTTATTTAACAGGAAGTCATACAAATTGTAATTTCCAAGTACCGTGTCCCTGTGGACTCTTGAATGCCGCCCAATTTTGAGATGGTGTTTTAGATTTCATTGGCAGATGTTATGTAGAACGGCGCGGAAGCAGCGGTCCCCTTGGGTGGCTTTCTAACCTGGCAGAATTGAGGTCAGTGCCTCTGTTTGTCAGCGACCTGGGAGCTGGGACAGAATCCTCACTGCGCGCAGCAGATAATGCTGAACTGGGGTGGGGAAGGGTTAGGATGCTGGAGGGCAGTTGTCATCTAGAGGAAAAGGGTT